>APFE031035373.1:1863-31421 GCA_000404065.3 Pinus taeda | reverse complement strand
TCCAACGCATTGGAGCAGAGAATCCTGGTTGGTAGAGAGTGGACAGATGGATAATCGTTTGAGGGGATGCTCGATGGTCCTTTGTTCGAGGGGAGGATTGTTGGGTATATGACCAAAGTCCCACATTGACTAGAAGTGGGGAGGATCATGGGTATATAAGGATGGACAAATATCTCCATTGGTATGAGGCCTTTTGGGGTAAGTCCAAAAGAAAATCCATGAGGGCTTAGGCCCAAAGTGGACAATATCATACCATTGTGGAGATATGTGGTGTCCAGAGTTCTTACAGATTGAATATTAGATGAACACCTCTTTTTTTATGATAAAAAGGCAGGAAAAATGTTCATTCTGACTTGATTAGGTGTTGTTCAGAAGCTTGACTACATGGTTTTGTATTCATAGGTGATGACCAATTTGAAACTGTAAAAATTTCATGGAATGTTGTGGGGTTGACATCTTGGGTTCCAAATCTAACATGCAACAAGAAGGATAAAGGTGAAATTAGGGTAGAAATAGTAGTTGAATCAAATGAAGTGAAGCAACAGGGCGATGTGTGGAGGATTATGGTAGAATAGTAGTTGAAGAAAATGAAGTGAGGCAACATGGTGATGTATGGAGCTAAAGAAACCCCCTTTCATGGGCATCCTGTGGAAGGATTTCAACACTTTGTGTAAGTTCGAATCATCCTGAGGATTTTTGGAGACATTGTTTTGGGACAATAATCATTTTCTATGGATTCTTAAAGAGAGTTGAGGATTATCTAAAGCCCCTATGAAGAACAAAAGCTAGACAAAGTACCTATAATCCCTCGCTGTTGGTAGGGACAAGTTTTGGGAAGGTGGATGAAGTACTTAGAAACCTCACTAAAGGTGGAGATAGGGTTTGAGGAGTTCCAACCAATAGTCAAGGTTAGAACAACCATGTCCTCACTCCTGAATTCAATCGCATCCTAGGTTCGTTCTATAGTTAGATCGTAATTTTTTTGTCAGGTCCAAATTACACAGTATAGTTTGGAATTATAAAAATTTCAAAATCTTGTTTAACTCTAGATTTTGAGAAGAATTGAAATTTATATCGGACTAGTTGGATTATCTGGATGATAAACTCAGTTAACATTGTAATTATTTGGTTGAACTGTAATGTTATGGTGTATTCTTGATTGTGGATACTAAAGAATACATTTTGTACTATAGTTGTTTATATTGTGAATTGCAAAGAAATTTTTTGAATAAAACCCAGTCGTGAAAGAAATCCTAGGGAAAAATTACCCTAGTCTACTACATGTGAAACCATAATCCAATCTCGAAGAGACAGTATAAGAGACTATGAATGACTTGATTGAAAAGAATAATTAGAATAGATAGGTTGAGAAGCCTCACATGTTTTTTGTTGGTGGAATGGTTGTTGAATAAATATAGTGCCCTGCTTTCCCTTGCGAAGGATTGATTAATTGAGCCATTGAGAATTGTGTTTGTTGTTGGTGGAAGGGTTGTTGAAGAAAGGCAATTCCCTACAATCCCTCACAATGCATTGAGTGTTTGAGTGAGGGTTTGAATGAAGCCCTTACCTACACATTTCCTCACAAATAAAGGATTTCTTTATTGATGGATGAATGGGTGTGATGGAAGGATAGATATATTGATAAGCCTCACTTGTTCATTGTTCGTGGAAGGGTCGTTGAAGAAAGACAGTGCCCTATGTTCCCTCACAAAACATTGATTGATTGAGCCATTGAGTGATTGTGTTTGTTGTTGGTGCAAGGGTCGTCGAAGAAATACAATGCCCTACATTCCCTTATGAAGCATTGAGCGATCAAGCCATTAAGAGATTGAGTGAGGGTTTGAATGAAGTCCTTCCCTACACATTCCCTCACAAACGAAGGATTTATTTATTGATGGACAGATGGGTGTGATAGAAGGATTGAGTGAGGTTTTTTTTTTAAATATATTATATTATATATTATATATATAATATAATTTATTTATGTATAATATAGTCTAGTGGAAGAGAATCGTGTTGAACCCCTAGCCAAAAGAAAACACAATTGGAAGCCTACATTATAGGGGGGTGCTAACGTGAACCACTAGTTGATAGTATCTGAGACTACAATTAAAAATTTCTAGTTTAAATCTTCGCAAAGATGTAATTGTTGAACCCCATAAATGACATCCTCAACCACCATTTTTGTCACTTTTTCTATCATTTACCTCATCCCTTTTCCCCAACTTAAATCCATTAAAGCACACTCTAGATCCTACCAATAGACTGAAGGGTAGTTTATGCTTATTATTTTAATTTCTATGTTTTAAAGTAGATTAATTAGTATTTTTTAGTGTATTCTACTGGTGAAGGAAATCCTAGGATAATAAATTAGCATTGAGGTATTATGGCCCCTATAAGGTGTTGCAGAGGATTGGAAGTATGGGTTCCAAATTAGAGTTGTCTCCGTCTTCACATGTACATCCAATCTTCCATGTTTCTTGGTTAAATAATGCAACTGATGACAATATCATTCCAAACTATTTTATTGGATATTAATGAAGAAGGAAAATCATATTAGAACTGGAAAAAAATCCTTTAAACAAGGGTTAAGTAGCTAATAAATAGAGCACTTATTGAGTACCTCATCAAATTCAATAGCCTACCTGTGAAAGAGGTGACATGGGAATATGAGTTATTCATGCAGAAACATCTGCAGTTAGTCAAGTGTTGGGGAAAACACTTATTAAGGGAGGGGCGTGTTAAGCCCTAGATAAAGCCAATGTTAATCCTAAAACCCCTTAGTATGCCCTACATACTAAGTTATTACATTTCCATTTTTATGTGAACATTTCATGGTACCCTTTGCCTCTTATATATATATATATATACACACACACACACACACACCAACAAGTATTATTCTTAGGATCATCTCTATATGTTGTATTCATTGTAAAAGGATGTTTATCCATTGAAGTTGATTATAATTAGTAGTCCCTTATCAATTTTAAGGTTCATTGTTCACAATAGAGTGAGAAATAGGATCATTAATGCACTACTCAAAAAGTACTGACAATACAGTATATTTAAGCTCGTAAAAGAACCAAATAAAGTAACATGTACCATAGGTTAAAGAATAATCACAAAATTGCATGATAACCCAATATGACATTACAAATGAGGTGTAACAACTAGTTCAGTTTTAGGGTCATGGGATTAGCTATTTATTTAATACAAACAATTTGATAATGTTGATGATATTTCTAACTCTCGGAGGGAATTCAAAAGGAGGCACACTGCATGGATGAAGTTAAAAGAAGTTACTTTTAGGTCAGATGACTATAAGGAAGGACCTAAACTCAATAAATTTGAGTTGTACAAAAGCTTATTTTAAGCATGGTAATGAATGGGTTAACCAACAAATTCAAGATTTCTACATTGGGTTTCAATATATATGACCTTTGATTAAGTAGTAGATATGATGACTTGCATAGAACCATTTGCAATATTAGTAGACTTCAAAAATATTTAAGATTTTTATTTGATTTGTTCTGAAAGTGAAAATATTGACTTGTAATGTTGTGCACTAATATAAAAAAAAAATGAGGGGATCAAATAGAACTAAACAGCTAACCCAAAACCTTGCAAAAATAAAAGATAAAACAATATTAAATAACTACATTGGCACCATGTAAGAGACACACTAGAGAGAGAAAGACGAAGCCATAGGATGTGGAATTGCCAAAAATATAGTCTTTGTGGACTTAATCCTTGGCATAAAAGAGTGCTTACCATAAGTTAAAGAGATCATAACTCAAAGGAGGGGGTTCTCCCAAGAGTTGTTATGAGCCCATATCAATTGGCACATTGCCCAAGAGGGTTGTTGAGCCTACATATCAAATTTGACTAGGTTAGTCGGCTTAGCCATAAGTTAATATTACAATAGATGATGGAGTTAGCTATAATCAATGCCTCTCAAAGTGCATTAATGACACAATATGAATAACTATAGGGTTGTGGCCCCATGTGAGTATTACACAATTCTCAACACCACCCCTTAAGTCGACATCAAGGCTCCATTACTTTAGGTGACCTGAGTACCTATTGTCTCAGTATATAGAAATTGTTGAAAAAACCACACGTGCCTAATTCCCTTTAACAAGTTTCAATACCCTCCCATACCATCAATGCATGGATTTACTATAACCATGTCAAATTTCAGCGCGTACAAGCACAACCTAAAAAAACATCAATTTTGGCCCCATTCACAAGTCATTATGTGTGAGGTCATTTAATTAGAGCATCATTTCCACTTATTATTGGTAAATTTTAAGCAGTGGATTGGTCCTTAGCTAGGGTAGGCCCATAATTGGTAAATAGTCAAAAATAACTTCGTCCCCTCAACATTTATGTTATGATTTTTTTGTTTGATTGTCAAATTATTTTTATGAGTTGTATTTGAGTCTTGAAACACTCCCGTACTGTCAATTCATGCATCTACCATAACCATGTCGAATTTCAATGTGTATGAGCACAAATTGAAAAAAAAAAATCAACATTTCCCCATTCATAGGTCACACAGCTAGCTCAAGACACTTTTGTGGCCCTTTGGAAATCAATTCATTGGAACTTGCAAAGAATAGAAAGAATGCAAAACAATAAAGTATAAAATCAACTAATAACACTTTCATATTTGAAAAATCTTTGTAAATACATCTTTCTCTTTGTCCGAGGTGAAGCACAATGGCGAAATCTAGGTAATCTCGTTTTATTGTCAAATTCTTTTTGTGAGTTGTATTTTACTCTCAAAACCCTCTCACATTATCAATACATGCATCTACTTTAGCCATGTCATTTTTTAGTGTGTATGAGCACAAATTGAAAAAAATCAATGTTGGCCCCATTCATAGGTCACTATGTGCGGGGTCAATTAATTAGAGCATCATTTTAGCCATTAATTATTAGTAAATTTTAAGCGTGGATTGGTCTTTACCCGGGGTGAGCCAATAATTGGTAACAATAATCTTGAGATAGGTGCAGATAATTGGTTCCTAGACATTATTTTTGCATTCATGGGGACTCATATACTTTGATATTGGAAGCAAGAACGTAAGAGAGATATAATAAATTATGTCATATATTGTCCATGACAACAAGCTTGAGGTCAGCGCAAAAATTGAGCTCTCTTGGTTTCAAGCATAATATAATATTCTCTACTAAACAAGGCAAACCACGTGAAGGTAGAAGTGCATATGGCCCTCCCCCTCACATCACTCTCAATATTCCCAATACCCAATTTATCTATTATAAACTATTTGAAAGCAACATAGTAAAACGCAGTTTCAGGATCTCCCAGTCGAATGGCCTGTTCTCCTCGGTCGAGATAGGTAACTTGGAAAAGTTTTCTTCCCTCAGAACCGTACTGAGGTTTTCCTACTCATACGGCTCAATTCCACTATTCTTTAGTCCTCTTACCAACACAACAATCAGGTCTTCTCCATATATATTCTTCGGAACCAATGATCCGATTAAAACATTTTTGGCTCCAATGCAATAGAAAAGTAAAACCCATCCAATAGTATTCAAACATCCAGAAAACTGCTAAATAAAAAGCATCCCAGGCTGAGATATCGCAAGTACCGCCTCGTCCTGGACCATCTCAAGGAAAACTATAACCAAAAATATATGGAAATTACTAAGAAAATAAAATTTAAAAGAAAGAGAGAAAATTAACTGAAAAGATATAAATGAATACCTCGTACATTTCAACATTTCGATGTCATTAATGTTCTTCTTCATCCAACTCAACATTTATGTCATCTGGTTCAAAAATGGCGTTGAAACAATTATCCATTTCAACATCATCACCAATGTCATCATTTCCAATAATAATATCATCATCCATATCATCATGACAAACATCATCTCCTACATTTGGCTCAACTTCTTCAAGTTCTTTATCTGACAGTACATCATCGATATCATCTTCATCGAGAACATTTTCGAGTTGAAATTCTTTGACATCTTCGTGGTCTGACACATGATCAACTAACCACTCCTCTACATCATCATCCTCTTCAACATTATCATCTTCTTCCACTACATTATACTTTATCGGCCTTCCTCCTGGATCATATCTAACAACATATGACCAACCCACTCTACCTAGAACATCTGAGTAAAAGACATGTTTGCAGTGGTTTGGAAGAATATAGCGATCTGATCCTAGCTCAAATGACCTTGTATTAGCCATGGTAAATCCATTATCATGTTGAATAACGGTTCTATCAAGATCGCGTCCATTCATTTGTAGCCTATACCATTTCACATCAAACATAACTAATTTAAAGGAATCAAAGTCACACTCAAGGATGTCATACAAATACTCGTAGTATCAATTTTCAGAGACTTGTGGACGTGTGTCACTTCTAGAGGAAACATTAGTGACCTGGAAGACTGCAGTTATCCCATAATCAGAAGTTTTCCTCTTTTCATCCAACTTTTCGATGGGAAATTTATGGCCATTGCACCACATAGCCTTGTGGTGTTTCAACTGCAATATGTTAAACACATAAAAAAGGCATTGTATATTAATAAACATATTCATATAACTTGGAAATTATTTGAAAATAACACACGTGCATTAACATTAATAATATATTTATTAAATTACTCAATAAAATATTGTAGGGTGAAAATGCATTCTTGCATGTTTATCTTTCAAACCATTTGCTAAATCAATTTCCCTCCACGTAATATTGGCGTCTCAGGCGCAATGAGATTCTCTAACCAATGTAGACACCCCTCCCTGTGATAAATTACATTGTTCACATCTTCATAATCCATGGATCCATTCAATATATAACTATAGTGCATATCACTCAAGTAACTGTATTAGAAAATCATAATTCACCAATAAATATTAGTTACCACAGTCAATATTAATAATTAATGAAATAATAAAAAATAAATAAGTATGATATACACAAAAATGAAAAGTTATATGTGTGCGTGTATTATAAATCTTCACATTAAATATTTAATTACCTCTCACTTTTGTCGTTCTACCTTTCCCCAACAGGTGCTCCCCTTCAAATTTTTTGATGGAGTTCACATCCCAAATTTGATCCAAACACATATTTGTTGCTACTATAGGAAGATACTCACTAATAGACAACATGTATTTTCATGCCATATATCCTTCCACCACAAAACCCTCCAGACATGTTCTTTGTTTAACTAAAGCCTTTAATGATTTCAAGTGGATCTCCACCATCCACATTGACCTTGTGTGTATAGGTCCATACATTCAAATCTCCTCAACTTGGTGTATGAGGTAGTGTTCTTGTGCATTGAAAAATGTAGGAGGTATATACTTTTGCATTTCACACATTAGTCGAGGAATTTTTCTCTTCCAATGCTTTATTTATGTATTTCTTTCAATGACAACCATCTACAAATCATGCAAGCAAATAACATGCTTCAACAAAACATAATATATTACATTACAAGTAAAACACATGTCATTAAGTTGAACAACTAGTTGAAAAAAAACGCAGCATATAAATCGCTACTTACCTCATATATTTGCCAAGATAATATCTAACTTGTTTGACGTTGTTGTCGAAGTCATCTGGGATTGATAGAGGTAGAACATACTGTAACAATAAAAATGAATAATTATTTGTTTAATAAATAAAAAAACCATAAAGATGTATATATACCAATATAGAAATATATATACCAATATAATTACCTTAATGAAGGTATGACAATCATGTGTTTTTACCCCACCAAATTCACCTTTCTTTGTTAAGATATTATTTATGTTTGACGAAAATCTTATGAAAATTTAATTCTTCTAATGACCTATTTTAGATCATCACTTTACTTCTCCGTTAATAACCATGGAAGGTTGTTTCGATCTCCATCTCTATTTGATCGTATCCCATTTTTTATTGCATGATTGGCTTCCACAATGTCATTACAAATTTTGAGGATTTTTTTATTTATCCCTCCTACCATCTATGATTCGCAATAAAAAAATTTTCACATTCTTCCTAATATGATTGTATCAAACAAATGGGCTATTATTAGGTTCTCATAGTATGGAAACCTCGTGAATTGAGTTGGATAACCTTTCATTCCTCGTGGAAACCCATCATGTCCTTGACGATGATTTTTGTGATATTCCAACTTTCGTAGATGAGGTTTCATTCTTTATGATTTCAATCTAGTCTCTTATTTCCCATTGAAAAGATGCTTTTTAGTAATATGATATTGATGGTTCTTAGAGAGGAAGTGCCCATACTCATCAAACACCTTCTTTCCTAAACTTGTTAAACAATGAGATTTCATCTTAGGACCACAAACTGGACATGCAATTTTACCCTTTGTTTGAAGGCCCGCAAGACATGGATTAATCTCAACTATAAACGAAGGGATTATTTAAAAAACATGCATGATATGATCTAATTGAAATAATTATATACTATTAAAGTGCAATGGAATGTTACATACCACAAAAATGTGTTAGTCCTCAGGCATCATGAATTATCCATACAAGTATTCCATGGAGTTGAAATTCCCTTTGCCTTATTGGTTTACAGATGTTGTACATAGTGATGTAGGCCAATAACTTCATTAAATCGTCGATAAGAACCCTGATATATATGTTGATATCTTTAACTTGGTACTTACCTAATTGTTTGAAATTACACATAATTACTACTATGATATGCACATATAAGTAAATAAATAAATATAACATATTATGGAACAAACAAGACAAATGAAAATGTTACAATGTTAGAAAAAATAATGTAAACAAATACGTGGAACAATAATTGTCAACATAATGTGCTCCCTCTTTATTGGCATCCAAGGAGGAAGGTTATTATTGATAACAAAAAATGGTCACACTGAGTAAATAGACTTGAGCTCTCCAAATGGATTAACATTGTCAGTTTCCAATGAAAGCCTAACATCACAAGGTTCATCTTTAAATGAGATGAATTTTCCTATATTTCCCTAAATGCATTACCATCTGCAGGCACTCAAATAAAACCATCTACACTTCTCTTCCGCACATGATAATCCATAAACTGTGATATGCTTTCACACCTAAACAATCGCTGCAAACATGGAATTATGCGAATATGAAGAAGAATCTTTTAAGGCATTCTTTTTTTTAGTTGATTGCTTCGATATCCAATGCTCTGACATTGTAGTTAATTTGTTTTTTATGCATGTTTTCCTTAATATATAATATGATCATTAGGATGCATTTATAGCTTGATATTCCATTACAATTTCTTTCACAATAACATATAAATCTCAATATGTGTGAGGTAACTTATTTGACAATGGTAACAGAAATTCACCTGACAATCTAGTACAACATAAAAAATCACTAGATAGTGTAAAGTATATTACTCATAAATATTGTAGTATTATTTTACACATTAATTAACACTAAAAAAAGGAAAAAAGCAATATTTCATGTGATGAAATATACTACATTATACCTTAGGATCTGTGTCATACAATTGTTTGACAAACCATTCAAAACCTTTAAGTTCACCAATAATAATGTAGCAAAGAGAATAATTTCTCTTAAGGCTTCATAAAGTGGTGTCCCTACCTTTTCTAGCATGGGTTCATCACAAATAACATCATCATTCTCATCACCGAGGAAGTCTTGGATCAATTGATTGTACCATCATCTTGAACTCTGTTATTATTGTCATCTTCTTCCATAGGATCATTATCTTTATCTTCAATATTCACTTTATGTTCCTTAACTTATAGAACATCATTTCTAGTACTACTACTTGGCGCATTCATATCACAGTAACTAGGGGCCACCTTTACTTTATAATAATTACAAACAATCGCGTGAAATCAATTTGCAGAACAAATATTATAGCAATAAATTTTTTTACAAATATGATTAATAGAAAAAATATATATATAATGATTCATAAATAGCTTACCACCGGACAATATTAGTTCCCCCCTTCAATGTGCCCATTCTTCCTACAATGTCTATCAATTGTAACATATTAAATTCTTCATGGATGTGCGCACCCACAAAGAGTGCAAGGGAAATAACATTTCTGATCATTGACCCCTAGCCAGTTAGACATTCCCCATGTAACATTTTTTGACATTCTTCCTAGCCACAAAAAAAATATGTGATGATTAGGTTATAAAACTGAGTTATTGAGTAACTAGATTTAATATTATATTTGTATAATGCACTTGATATATATATATATAACAAAATATGTTTTTCCTGTAGAAATTAATGTGTAGATTCCATATTGCTCATGAAATTTACTAAATCACAGGACTTGAAGCTACTCTACTCATCTGCGGAAGTTTTTTCACCATATAAACAAGAATCATTGACATGCAAAAGGAAACATCACACATACATTGAGATTTATCTAGGGGAAAGCAACATCTCAAAACCCCTTACTATCTATATTCAATTAATTAAATAATATGGATGAATACAATATGCTTACTCAAGCTTGAGCACAACCTGCACCTATATCTTCTATCCTCTAGCTGACTGGTTGACCCTGGCCAACACTTAGCCAATTTCAAGCCTTCCCAAGCTCCTAATTCCTTGTGTCATTCCTTGAGTAATTAGGCCCCTATTTAATAGGAATTTTCCTTCTTTGGATTGCACAATTCCTTTAGGCTCATCCTCTGACTGCATGCACCAGTTGTACAACTTGGAATAGATTACAACCGATAATACACTGCCCTTGAACTCCAATATCAATTGGGTAACTCGAATCTTCTGCATGCATGAGTTAATTTAGGTTGATTGATTGGTTATCTGGATGACCACTCAGTGTGGTTAAAGTCCCACTTCCACAACTTGACCTTCCACTAGTTCCTCCAATAGTTAGAACTAGTTTAACTAACCATAACTCAATTTAACTAAATTAAGCTACTACAACTAAAATTAACACAACCTAAGCTCCTAAAATTTAGGAACTTGTTGCACACAACTGAACTTCATGCCCCTAACTCGAATTTACTGAGCTATACTCCTATTTTTTAGAAATCAACACAAGTAAATTGAACCTCAACCCATTAACTCGAATTGAGTGTTCTTAACTCAATGACAAGTGCCATGTCACCTCAGTTAACTCCTCCAAGTTGTCCATTGATATGGAATTTCAGATTTCCTCAATTTAATTAAGGCAAAAATCAAATTGAGACTTGTCTTGCTGCATTTTCAACATTTCCTGTGCCATATATAAATAAAACAAAATATGTTTTTCGCTTGGGAAACAGACCTTATAACATTTTAAAATTATTGTAATTATAACAAAGATGTCGCAATGTCTCTTGTATGCAAGATATTTTTATTTTAGTTGATTGTTGGAATTTCAATGGTCGTTGACTAATCAAAGTCAGAGATCGACAGTCAAACAAATAGTCACATAACATTCAAAATTTGTGTCGAAAGATAGATGCCATATAGATAAATCATTGGAATATCAATGCCTTGTTCAATGTCCGTCAAAATACCGATGAAGACAAACTCTTAAAAAAAAAATGAAAAATGACATTTTTCTTGTAATTTGCAACAGTATGGGCCATACAGTTGGACTATGTTGTCGGAATTTTGTCCGATATGTAGTAGTCTTAATTTCCCCTCAATACTAAAAAGCTTGACAATTGTCCTAACGTTCTTAATCCTCCATTCTTCTAGTTCACTAACCTTTTGTAATATTGCGCCCTTTTAGCCTCTTAAGTTTTTCCTTCATTGCTAAGAGGCATTTTGTAAGATTATTTATCCTCCCTTGAATGTGCTATTGGTGACTAACATATGGAAGCCCTATAACCACTATGGATGTCTTCATATCTTCTTGCACTTCATTGATGATTATTCCATAATGTGAACACTCTACCATCTCATTTAATACTACCATTTGAGCCTTTGATAAGTTCTCTCAAAGAGGTGATTCATCATCCTTCTACTACAAAATATATCTCTCCCATACTCCTACAAATCCACATATTCTTCAAACTTGTTCAGCTCACCCATCCAATCTTAAGTGTCAATGCTTTTGTCATCTTCGTGTGTTATTGTATCTGTAGATGATGAGGACTATGCTTCACCATCCCCTTCTTCTTATACCCATTCTTCTACTTGAATTATGGAATGTTCTATATGCTCAATAGTTCCACTTGCTTCTTTTCCATTAGCACCACCTGAATACAAAAAATCTTTCCCTTTACCAACTCCATCCCAATGACTAGTTGTCCTCCTTTCCTACTATGACAAACAATTTGTCTTCCTTCCCTTTTGATCCTTACCCTTGTTGACATATTGTGTGACTTGCAACCCCATTTAATTTAGCTCTTTTTTGGTCAAGTGGATTTTGAACCATTGAAGGTTAAGCTCAAATAATATTTTTGAGAATTCATGAGTGTCAGGTGAAATAACCTGCTCTTTCCTCCAAATAGCAAACACCTTGATCTGGATTTAAACAGGAATGCAAAAAATTACAGATATGACCATAAAAACATAGATGCAACAGAAATAATACTTCATTTCATTATTGTAAAATACTGAAATATGCTTACAAACAAAAACATAAATAAACCAGCTAGGGCGGCGGTATCTTATCTCTGAGAAGAGATGTGGCGGCTACATACCTCTGAGTTGTGTTACAATGAGGCTCTAAGGACTATTTATTGTTGAGAAACAATGGAAAACCCTTAGCATCCCAAAACCTAACCCTAGAAGATGAAACGCCAAATTGTGGGGCCCCGTTTTGGGTAAGTTGGTACATCAACTTCCCGAGGTCGTAACTTTGGCACCCGATCTTCGTTTGACACATACAATAGCTCGTTAGAAAGATCTATCCAAGCACTACAACTTTGGGAAGAGCAACATTGATTTGTGGACCCATGTTGCTCCTAGATTTCCCAAAAAACGTCGTTTAGGGCCTCAAAACAGCTCCAGAAGTTCAGGACCCAAAAAACTGCTAAAAATAGTAAATTGTGCTACAATTACGAAAACTGAAAAAATGAAAGAGACAGTTGTGGGGGTCCAAATGGGATAGGTGGGTGGCCACCAACATCCACCTGGATCATTCCTCCCCCCTTATGAAGTAATGGTCCCCATTGCATTGAGTTCCTCCATCTGCTGAACTCGGTCCCTGGTGAGTTGTTCTCCAATCTCTGATGTGTCCAGTAATGGTGGGAAGCATGGTCGAGGGTGTTCCACATTAAACACTCGGTGCAAGCGAAGGAATGGAGGAATTTTGTGCTCCAAAGCATTATTTACCACAACCTTGGTAATGGTGTAAGGACCATGTTGGCGTGGTCGAAGCTTCTGATGGGCTCTTGTAAGGCGTTCTTTCTGTAGATTCAACCAAACTTTGTTGCCCACCTGAAGCTTGTGTGGTACCCCTGTGGGTGAGGAGAAGTTGTTCCTATGTTCTGTCATGACCATATCCCTTTGTTGTTGTTGGTGCGTGGAGGAACCCTTCGTGGGGGTCATGGATGTGGTGACAATCTTCCCCTTACTTTGGGAGCGAATCAAACAAAAAACGAATTTCCTAGTATGGGAGATGTGCTTGTTGCCTTTCTTAGCAACGATCAAAGAGGTGGCAGTAAGTGGGGCTACCTCCGGTATCCTGTATAATTAATTACCCAAAGAAATAATAACAACGCAAGGCCTTGACTCATACATAACTCGTCGCCTCCACAAGTATCGTTGGCCTAATAATACATCACAAACATCCAGAGGTGTAACATCACATAATACCTCATCTGTGAATGGATTGATGCTGTAGGGAAGGCAGCACTGCTGACGAACTCGAAGGTCTCGTCCTTGGTGAAGCCACCCGATACTGTACGGTTGCGGGTGTGGTGTAATCGGTAGGCTCAACCGCTTCATGACCTCTGCTGAAATAAGGTTCTTTTGGCTGCCACTGTCAACAATGAATTGCAGCGGCGAACCCTTCACCCACATTTGTGAGTGGAAAAGACGCTCCCCCTCCTTTGGATATTTAGGCTCATTCTTCTGGATCTTGGTGGTGGCAATAGTGGCACTAGGCTCCGTGTCAATGATCTGCTTCCCTTTGTCATTCCCCTTGTGAGCTTCTAACTCAAGGTCAGAACATGCATCTGATTCTGAAGCCTTCAACTCGGCCACCAGCGACTGCTTGGTCCGACACTCACTTGTGTTGTGGTGGGGCTCTTGTGGAACTCACACCACTTTCCTGTGTCCTTCTTTGACTTCGTGGTGTTGCTCTTTTCCTACGGCTTCGATGGGTTGTCTTGGGTTGCCTGTCTTGGCTTTGTCCTTGGTTTTGTGACTTGGGGAAGCCTTTCCCTTACTTCGGATTTGCAGATCCAAAGTCTTGCTTCTTCTATTTAAACTTTTGCTCGATCTTGATAGTGTATCGGTACACCGTGCCGAGCGAGGATATGTTTAGGAACTCCATATCTCCCTAGATGTACCTGTGTAGGCAACCACGGTATTTGAGTACCAAATGCAGCTCAAAATACTTGATACCCAACTGTGTGCAAAGGGTATGAAAAATGTTTGTGAACTTTGGCACATCTTGGTCGCTTCCCTATCACAGCATGGTCCACTTTATGTATTTGTCCTCATAGCTTTTGATAGGGTAGTAGTGCTCCTTGATGGCATCCCATATGGAATCCCAAGTGGGTGTGGCTGAAAATAGTGAGCCTGTACTTTCATCCTTCTGATCGCAGTAGGTTTCCCACCAGTCTTTGATGTGGGGGGCTGCTTTGGGAAGAGCGAAAATAATCTTTTCTCGACTGGAAAAATCATGAACAGAAAAATACCCTTCTAGCAGATTTAACCATTTATTGACGGCATATGTATCTATCTGACCATCGAATATGGGGATTTCAAAATTAACTTGTACCTAAAATGGTGTGGCATTTCCAGAGTAGTTGTTGGAAGCCGATGCGTCGCCTTTGGGTAGTCACTGAAGGATCTAGGCAAAACTGTCCATCATCGCGTTCCTTTGCCACTCGAGGGCTTCTTCGAGTAAGATTTTGATAGGATCTCCTGCCCCCTCATCTTTCTTTTCATCCACCATGGGAGGTCATCAGGATTTTCGAGGTTGGTCTTGCAAAGGTTCGACCAATTCAAGCCCTAACTCCTTATATCCTAACCTCATTGGGGACATGCAAAGAAAAACAGAGAAAAAAAAGCAGACCGCTCTGATACCACTAATCTGGATTTAAACAGGAATGCAACAAATTACAGAGATGACCATAAACATATAGATGTAGCGGAAATAATACTTCATTTCATTACTGTAAAATACTGAAATATGCTTACAAACAGAAATGGAAATAAACCGGCTAGGGCGATGGTAACTTATCTCTAAGAAGAGATGTGGTGGCTACATGCCTTTAAACTATGTTATAATGAGGCTCGAAGGCCTATTTATTGTTGAGAAACAATGGAAAACCCTTAAAATCTCAAAACCTAACACTAGAAGATGAAACGACAAATTGTGGGCCCCATTTTTGGTAAGTTGGTACATCAACTTCCCGGGGTCGTAACTTTGGCACCTAATCTTCGTTTGACACGTACAATAGCTCATTAGAAAGATCTATCCTAGCACTACAACTTTGGGAAGAGCAAAATCAATCCATGGGCCCATTTTGCTCCCATATTTCCCAAAAAACATCATTTAGGGCCCCAAAACAGCTCCGGAAGTTCAGGACCCGAAAAACTGCTAAAAATAGTAAATTGTGCTACAATTACGGAAACTGAAAAACTGAAAGAGACAGTTATGGGGTTCCAAATGGGATAGGTGGGTGGCCACCAACATCCACCTGGATCACACCTTTTATTGCAACTACTTGCAAATGGGAGCATCATCACTTAAGATCAATGATAAAATATTTTGCATGCTATTTTTTAAAAACACTTGGATTATATTCCCTGATGTTGGTAAGGAAACATTGGAATATCTAAAAAATCAAACCACTACAATCTAGATTGAGCATAATAACACACATTCTAGTTCTAGCCACCATATCCAAGATCTTGAGTTTCTTACTAAAGGTAAGGTCCTCAATACAATGCAATCCTTGGAAGCTATTCGCAATTAATTGTAACACCCTTCTTAGAATTTCATCATTGTAGGGGGGAACGAGAATAGTTTTCCTTGTGATCCCACAAAGGAAAGAAGCAATTGCAAGTCTTACCTCCTTACAAGGATGCTAGATAAACCTATGTTGAATCAAGGTAATCATTGATGGCTTCACTACCTAGCTTAATATCCTCCAATCAGATTTGGCTACTTTGGACAAGCATGTGTCTAACTCCTCCAATTTAGAGAGGATATCCCCTATCTTCATAAACTTCAAAAATATGATCCAAGTATAAAGAACCAATTTCCCATGTCCTTTTACTTTTGTAGATACCTCGGTTGCTTCTATTGAAGAGTAATATGGACTCCTTTGGAGAAGGGTTTGCTAAATTATCTTATTCTTTACTCCATAAGAGCATCAATCCAAAGAACCAAATGATGTACTGCTAAATTGTTGTTTCCTTCCAACCAAGTTATTTATGGCATCTGTGATGCCTTCTAAGGCTTGTTTCCATAAGTCGTCCATGAGAAAAATTTCAAATGCCACCTTTACAAATAGTCAACATGCCAATCCTTTTAACTCAACTCATAATGTTTTTGTCAAATTTCTTGAGAAAAAAACTCTAGAAGTAGTTTTGTTAAAAAATTTAATAAATTCCAACAAAAATTGGACAGTTAGTAAATCACAATTTTTTTAGTGAAAAATGCCATAGTGAAAAACCCAACCAATTTTATTAATAATACCGAAGAAGAATAAAATTTAATTAGCTACTACAATAACATAACCTCTCCACAAATAAACTCAGTTGTTGCAATAACTCGGCCTCTCCACCAATAAATTTAGTTGGTGTGATAACTCAACCTCCCCACTAATAAATTTAGCTATTGCAATAATTCAGCCACTCCACAAATAAATTCATCCCAGCAATTTCTTTTTTTTGTCTTTTAGCCCCAAGAGTTAGCTCAATCGGTCAAGTCAATGCCTCACCAATCGGGAGGTCACATGGTCAATTCCCGAAAGCTCTTGGGGTCAGGTCAGTAAATAGGCTGAGGGGTGTGACCCCCTTCGGGTTGTGTGTCCAACCTAGCGTTGTCCGAACCTGGACGTAGCGGACCCACTGACCATGGGATTCCGTGAACCAGAAAGTAAAAAAATAAAAAATAAAAAAAATCCCAGCAAAATAACTCATCCCAACAAGATATATTTTTTTCTGATAAGAGAAATTCAACGCAACTAGATAAATTCAGCCTAGCAGAATAATATCGGCCCAACAAGAGAAGTTCAACCTGGCAAGAGAAATTTGACACAAGAATATACTAGCCTAGCAAGAGAAATTCAGGCTCCACGAACAATTACGAATCCAAGAATTGACACCATTTAAAACCTCATATTGGCAAGAAAACTAACTCTGATACCACTGTAATATTCCTTTCAATTTTATTTTATTTTTATTTTAGATAAATTTTCTCTTCAGATTTATTCAAAAAAATTACACAAATATTTTTGCCATAAATTTAAATAACACAATGGCGCTTTGAAAAAGCTTATCAAAAAACATAGATAATACTTATCAGAAACCGAGCCTTATTTTTATTAAATGGAATATGATGTTATATACCCAAGCTTTAGTTTTGAACCCAGAATAAATCTGTAAATGTCCCCTACTACTTGGCATGCTTGGTTGAATAACAAGTTAATATCGTGGCCTCCAAAGTTGAATGTAGCAATATGGACTTGGCCTCCTAACTCTGCTTCTCCAAACATCATGCACCCATGAGATATCTGACTAACCTCTTCTCACGATCTCCACATTAAGCTCAATGAGTAGATCTAATTTTGATCCCAATACTTAAACCCCTCCTGATTGGATCAGCTAAGGTGGATCACTTACCACCAAAACTAACCCTCTACATAATATGGGTTGTCACCTAGATAAGCTCTAAGAGCTCAACTCAACAACAATAAAACAATAATCCAAATGTATGCCCAAGGAGTGAGCTCTTATCTCATTTAATAGTCATGGACTATGAGAATACCATGGGTAATTTTCTCCTTTTATTAAAGTGACTTATACTATTATTTTTCCTTGGTCACTTTTTAATTAATTAATTCCCAAGTATTACATCATTACTTTTTAATTTGTTGCTATGAGAATGGCTAAGCTACTGAGTTAGTTTTTGTTCCTAATGCTCGGAAAAAAGGGACATTACAAGTGTTGATGCAGGGAGGAAGGCCTATATGCTATCATTATGAAGTATTTCATGGGGAAATTCTCAACTACCCTACCTATGACAAGGAGCTCTATACCCTAGTACAAACTATAACAAAAGTGGAAACAATAATTCATGGAAAAGGATACAATAATCCACACATATCACTAACCACTATAGGAGTTTCAGGCCTAGAGTAAGTTACAATGGATCAGACATTACAAGTTCCTGGGGTTTTCAACAGTTTCATTTAATGATCAAGCATAAGAAGGGTAGCACAAACAAGTTGGATGACATTCTTTCAGGATCACCTATGTCAAAGATCACAGCTTTGGGATCTCTTATACACGGAGACTTTCACCCATGATGCATACACAGGGGCATACAAAGAGGATGAGTAATTGAAAGAGTTGTTTCAGTAGTTGTAGGGCTAGAGTCGTGTGCATGATGGTGAAAACATAGTTGGCCGACATCTCCATAATGGGTTGCTCTATAGGTTGGACAAGTTATGTGTTTCTAAATTTGAGGCATTGCAACTAATCAGAGAGACTCACAGCTCCAAGGTTACAAGGGATTTTGGTATAGTGAAGACATTAGCCAACTTATACATGTATTTGTACTTGCTCGATCAGATGCAAGTATGTGTAACTAGGTTCATTAGAGGACGTATGCTTTATTGTACTAACAAGCCTAGTAATAGGAAACAGGGTCTATACCATCCCTTACATGTACCTAATCATCACTAAGAAAGTGTTTCCATGGACTTTGTGGGAGGCTTACCTACAACCAGGAAGGAACATGACTACCTATTCGTGGTGGTTGACATGTTCAATAAGATGTGTACTCCCATGCCTTGTAAAAATTCCATCAATGGCAAGAAGCAACAAACTTGTTCTTTGGATTGATCTGGGTGCACTTTGGAATCCCAAGGAGAATTGTTTCAAATAGGGAAACTATATTTCTTAGTGCAATTTGCAGTACAGTGTGGGAGAAGATGGACACAAACTTTAATAGATTTACAAAATTCCATCCACAAATAGATGGGGAAATAGAAGTATTCAATAGGATTTTGGTGCATCTTTTGAGGGGTTACAATCAAAAGGATCCAAAGACTTGGGATGAAAATTTGGTATATATACGACACTATTTTAAAAGGGTAATTCACACTTTTACTAGTAAGTCCCCTTTGAAACTCGTTTTGGATCTTTGCCACCTTCACCTTTGAATATTTCATATGGACAACAAGGAGGAGTGAGGGAGGATCTTACATAGGATGCCTTAAGGGCAGAAAAATTGTGGAGAAGATCAGGTATATCCATCTACAAATGCATGAGACACTGTAGAAGTCACGGGAAAAATACAAGGTCAACCATGATCAACACGGAACAAAGAAGTCATTCAAAGTAGGAGACTTAAGTGTGGTTATAACTAAACAACGAGAGGTTATAAGGTCCTAGTGGGAAAATCAAGGTTTTGCGATGTGGTCCATTTGAGATACTAGGAAAGGTGGGAGATATTGCCTATAGACTTAGTATACCCACATACATGCACATTGTTCACTAGTGAATGTGAAAATCTAAAACTCTATGAGCCTTCCATGTTGGATTAGGAAGAGGAATAGGTCCTACCTTCTATAAAGGATTCTGCATCTAATGCTCAGGTATATTTGACTGAGGATACATTTTCTCATAAGAGGTCCATAACTACAAGATATGGGAAACATATTTTTTTGTAGATTGGGTAGAAAGGGAAACACCTAAGTAAGGCTAAATGGTACTCCAGGAGAGGGTAGTGGAAAAATTCCTCACCCCATTTAGTAAAATATTTTTGGGAAAAAATAATCCCATAATGTGGAGGTATGATCCAAAATGGATCATTATAATATTTTCATCCATCTCGATGCTTTAAAAGTGGAAAAATTAGAGGAATCAACTCACATGACCATTTTTACCATTAGGTCCCAATTTTGTGAATTGGGGTTTTAAAACTTCCAAAGGTTGTTTGAGGCATTTCCTAAATTTTTTGGGGGTTCAAAGATCTCTCTTATGTAACAACCCTTAGCACTATTCTACACTCAAATTCTTTTCCAATGACACAAGAAAGACCTTAGACAGAGTCCATTGGCAAAAGTTGTGCAATCTGAAAGTTGACCTTCTGGTTTTAACCACCTTGATTTGAGAGGTTGTCATATCATCCCCATTACTCATGGAAAAGGGGATAACAACCTAAATATTATGAAGAATACTCTGGGAGGGCTAGTATTTTAACTTTATTTAAGAGTTTAAGGATTCAAATTTAACCACTAGTAGGATATCGGACTATGTTAAAATTAGGCTACTAGGAGGAAAAGGAGTTCCATTTTATTCTAGTGAATTTTGTTCCATAGATGAGCAAAGTAGTTGAAAATGGATAGAGAGAAATTAAACATATAGGATTTGTGTTATGTAGTAGTCCATGGGCCACAGGTATCACTCCTTTCAATTTTCACCATTTCCCTTCAGATAGAGAGAACAAAGCAACCTTACCTTCTAGGCGGGTTTTCTCCTAAAAGGGTTTCCTGGGTAATATCTTATGTTATTGTAGTTTTGTGAGTGATTATTCTATTTTTTCTCTAATTTTTAGCTCTTTTATATTTGCATGCATACACAATAAACAATAACTTAATAATTCCATAAAATTTAGGAAAAATTAATCCTCATAGTATAGATTTTGAAGTTCAATAAATTTTTCTTAGAGAAGTTATGACAAATTGTCTAGTGGAATATCCATGATAGTTTACAATTCAACTTTGGAGTCAAAAAATCCATCACAAATTTGTGAAGGTGTTTTTTCTAGCTGAAGATGAAACATATGGTAAAACATTTGCCAAAATTTCTTCCCTCCGTAACATACCAAAGACGATAAATTAGAATATGAGCAAGCATATTCCACTTCCAATCATGTGTGTGTAGTGCCAACTAATTTAAATAGATTTCCTTTGAGGCCTATCAACAACCTATTGCCTCAAAATATAACAGGTCTTGTATAGGGGTACCGCACAAGGCAAGCATTATACCAAGTGACAATAATGAGGTAATGGCAAACTATCACCACAGCCAATACCCCCTACTCTTTATGGATTTTAAGTAATGGGAGGAGTCTTGGCATAAAGTCACCTACAATAAATATTCTAGGCTTAGAGGTTAAAGGTGACATAATGGGCTTCCAAAGGATAGCTCGACTTAAGGATGAAGAGGCAATTCACATCCCTTATAGAGGCCAAACCCGAGCAAGCTAGACCTAGGGTTTGAATGACAACATGCAAAATGGAATATCCTAAGGTCAAGGTACCAAGGAAAAGGTTTCCGATAATTTGTATTAGCAATCCAATGCATGATGAAACCTTTAAGAAGCCCTCAAGCTGAAGCTTTACCAAACTAGTCTTTCTCTTAGGACAAATAGCTAGGGCAAGAGAAATAATAGTGAAAAATGGATGGATTAGCCACAAAGGAGGTTGATTTTGAGGCAACCAAGTATGATCTTGATTTCAGCTCCTTCCAATGCCAAAAATTCCTCTCCCAGTTGAATTTGAATCAAGCCCTAAATGAGGTCATTTATCCTTAGGAGGGTCAAAGATAGAGAAATAGGGAGTGAGAAATTGAATTTGTCGATAGAATAATGCTTGATCACCAAGATGACAAGGCCAATGCTTAGTCCTTGGGTTGATGGAGTCTATGGGTGTTAAATACTGGCTAAATATTGCAAAAGAGTAAGGATGTTTTGATGCCCTAGCATCAAAACCATAGTTATTATCTTTGTGAGGGATCAAAGACACTTGGGAGAGTTATAACAAGAATTCACCAAGGGGATTACCATTCACATTCCATACAATTATACTACATACAATGAGGATATCTAGATTCTATAGAATTTATCTTCAATAATAAATGGTGCAATAGAAAAGCCCCAGATAACCATTACATTCCATACATTAAACATTAAGCAAAAAAATCTTCAATAAAAAAGCTCACTTACAAGATGAAATGCATGTATAATTTAATATTGATCCCGAAAACTTATCCAAAGACAAGAAAGTACTCCATAGATCACATCTCTTTAGAGATAAAAGAGGTAGAAAATATCCTAAGGAGGGCCAAATAGTCCAAGTGATGATGATCCAAATGAAATGATCCTCTCCTTAATCTATATGAGGAGGAAAAAGTCTAACATTAGTGTAAAATGCCATAGATATAAGTTTAATCACTAAACATGCTTCAGTTACAAGCCATCCCACTATATATCATCATAAATGCTAGAGCAATCCCAAATGTGTGTGTTATTAGGCGTCTAGGGCTAACATTGTGCATAAAATGGCCTCCAAATGCCATGTCCAAGTCTTAGGAGGTCCAAATGTGATGTAGAAGTATGTAAAAACCATGATTTTAGGCTTGGCCCTCAAATCCACCTCAACGGCTCCCTTGTGATCCCAAAACCCAGATGAGGCACCACAAAGTGGTCTCTATAGGTCTCGAACTGTGAAATATGTCCATCTCTACTCCAAGGTTGAGGTATTTCCAGGTGCTACTAGCCCTTCCTAGTCTCTAAAAGTGAGACCATCCTCATCTAGGTTACGAATCAGTTGTCATTCATCAATTGGTGTAAGGGTTGGCCTAGGGAATGTTGGGTCCAACTGTATCATCCTGAAGAATCATCAAATCTAGTGCAATGTAGTACAACTTCCAGCATGTAATGGGTGCCCTAGTACATGCGTGATAATTTGTTGTTGCTCAAAGACCTAAGAGTTTCAACATTTCACTTGACAGTGCCAATATGCCTCTCCAATGGCTTGGGTACCTGTGGAAAGGTTCCCAAGATGCGAACTATCGAACCACTTGACAATCACAACACAAATTCTAGTGAAAACAACTAGTCGTTAGGGACAAAAATAATTATTGCATCCAAGTGAACCAAGCTTGAATGTCATGGGCTATTTGATACTTCATACAAATATCATGTTCCAAAATCAGGGCCTTAAACTCACAATGGTGTTTTCTCCCTAATTAAGAGTGGAAAAAGGACAACCCTATTATATCTTTCCATCCCCTAAGGGGAAGTAACGTTTCCTCAGTATACCCGTCAATTGATAGGTGTTAGTGAATAATAATTATACTATGATGGTATAGAGGGGATAAGGCTTAATGTACAAGTGCCATTGTCAAAGGGACCCGCTGATGGGGTATCCACCTCTTGAGTGTATAAACGTGAGGAGGGATCAATCGTGGATGCATAAATTACCAACTTGGCCTTTATTTTTCCACCCCTCTTGTGTGTCTTGATATTTCTTTCTATTGTTGCTAATAGCTAAAGGGTTAGAGGTTTCTTTGAATGATATAGAAGTTGGATTACCCCTTAATGATGAGTCAATTTATTCCTCATCGGGGTTGGGACATGCAAGGGTTCCTTCTTTTGATGTAATGGAGCAACATGTGTTCAGGAACTAGGTGATGGCCATAACAAGTGAAGTATATCTCATGTTAGGTTTTTTCCCACATGATAATGTGTATATCCCTAACCATATTTTGCATTTCGATACTCTTTCTTTTATTTTTCTTGTGGCCATCATATTTCCTTTTCTGTTTCTTTAAGCTACATCAACCTCTTAGGGAAAAGTTTTCAGGGCCTACCCAGGTATGTGGATGTATGGGTTCCAAATCTAAAGCAACCAATGGTCAGTTTAACCTAAAGAATGGATGTGACATAAGGGCTTGTGATGTACGGTGGAAAGTGTTAAGTAGGACATAGGGATAGATGGAACTACGTTATCCCAATCAGGGCATCCCAAGTTGTGCCCTTCTATACCCATTGGGCCATTAAGGAAGGTCCCACTAGATTAGGATCGAAGATTAACCCCCCACTTAATGTGAGAGAACAAGATCACAATCAACTTCATCCTTCTTCCATATCACCCCATAATCCATATCAAATTCCTAAATACAAACAAGCATAAGCACATGATTACAAAATGATTAAAGTACCTTTTGAGAGGAAGTCAACCTTCTTCCATGTGATCATGCCAGATGAGTGAGAAGCGTGTAGTTGATGCAAGTGGTAGAGACAAAATGGCATATCATCATCTAGTGGTCATTGTTAGGGATTATTGGCTATGTGACTTTCTAGCTAACTGTCAAGGATAGGAGAAAAGTTCTCTCCTGTAGGGTTACTGATTTTGGTGACTAACATCTGGCTCAATGTAGAGTGTATTATCCATATGCTCAAATGGGGAGTTCATGAGAACTCCACCAATCCCTAGGCTCGCAAACCTATAACCTGCACATTGAAATCAACTTGTTTGGGAGCATGTGCACTAGTTGTAGGGTATGACCAATGTTTTTATATGAAGATAATAAAATCAATACATAAAATAAAATATATTCTAAATGCAATCCATCCTAGCATGAAACATGATATGAATGATGTTATAGTGTTCACACAAGATGCAATGAAACCTAGTACATGATTCTACCATACAATACTTGATCTAAGTATAGTCATATAACTAATGCATCCAACCTATCATTAGATCAATATCACACCTCTTTCCCCTATGGAAAATCATGTGAGGAAAAAAAGAAGCATCCCAACCATACTAATACTCACATGCCAAATCACAACGGTGGGAGGTGGGAAAATAAATAAACCATGGATTAGTTCCACTACCATGAGAAGGGTAGAAGATAAAGGAGGAGAATCCAAATTTTTCTTACTCCTGCTAATCCTTTCTTGTAACCTGAAAATGGAGTAATCAATGATCAACTTTAGGAACTTTTACACAAGAGATATTTTAGGCATATAACTCTCATCAATATCCTTATGGACATGAAGGAGTGATATGATGAGGGATATGGCAGGAGGACTAGACCTCGCCACCCAGGATACTCATCACAACAATCAAATTCTAAAGGGTCAACCAATGCCACTTCATCAGGTTCAAAATTTATGCAAATTGAATATGTTTGAAGGATACCAATGTGATGATCTAAGGATGACTCAAATACATCAATGATCATATATTATTGACCACATGGAGAATAAGGTAAGACAAGGTCATTAACATCACCATCAATATCATAATTGGATCCTTATCAAAATAATGGATGCTAATATCCCACCTCCATTCTTATATATGTAGAAAATAAAAAATGTTAATATTTAGAGAGTTCATGGGATCTTGTGTTTCAAGGTATTCAGGAAGCATATCTTCAAGCTCAACATCCATGAAAAGGGTGGAGGTCACCTTAACTTCACTTGCCAAAGTGTCATCTTCATCATCACCATGCTCCCTTTCAAGACCATTTTCAATATCACTTTAAATATGTTCATTTTGATGATCTAGAAATGATTCTTCCTTTTTCTCATGGTGTTCTTCTTTATCACAAACCAAATTTTTTTCATCAATAGAAGCATTAATATTTTTAGGGGCTATGCTTTATTTTCAATGGAAATGATATTCTTCAACTTCTTCTACATAATTTAGGAGGCCCTTCTCTTGGGGAGCAACAGTCAAAACTTTAAGGACAACTTCAAAAAGTCATATTGATCCCCAATACCTAATAAATTTTCAAATGAATACCTCAATAGAAGGAATGTTATTAAGTCTACAATAATGTTTAAGCCAATCTCTTTGATCTGCCCCAAAGGAATTACTGAAGAATCTCATGAGAGGATCCTCGTGAACCATGTTGATCTCTGAAGTATACTTAATAAATTTGACAACATGATTCATAGTTGAAAAAGGATCTCCATCGAATTTTGGGACTTCTGTCATATAACTTGTATCCCATCGATTTGGATATCCAAAAATATCCTTGATATCCAAAGCTAGGTATATCTCATGTAGATCCCAAAGAGCCATTGCCTTGAGTATTGCATAACAACCAAACAAGGAGTTGGCAAGGTGAAATTAAAATGTCTTAGAAGATGTTTGCTTCACCCTACAACCATTGAAACATTGAAGCTCAATGAAGAATTAAGGCTTCATTCTTCCAATGGAGTCATCGAATGTGTAGATTTGTTCTTCTTTATGGGATAAGATCAATCAATGATGTGAAGATTAGACTTCAGATAACAAGGAGGTTGATTCATCCTTCACAACAACTCCAAAAATGTTGCCTCAAAATCTAACAGCTCGTGTAGAGGGGTACCCCACAAGGAAAACATTAGACTAAGTGAAAACAATGAGGTAATGACACATTGTCACCACAGGCAATACCCCCTACTCTTTATGGATTTTCACCAATGGGAGGAGTACCAATATAAGGTCACCTACAAGAAATATTCTATGCTCAGAGGTTCAAGGTGACACAATAGGATTCAAAAGGATGGCTTGACTTAAGCACAAGGTTCAAGCAATGATTAAGAGGCAATTTTCATCCCTTAGAGAGGCCAAACTAGGGAAATCTAGAACTAGGGTTTAAATTATAGAGTCCATAATTGAATATCCCAAGGTCAAAGTACTAAGGAATAGATTTCCAAGAATCAGTAGTAGCAATTCAATGGAATATGAAACATTCACGAAGCCCTCAAATTGAAGCTTAACCAAACTATGGTTTTTCCTAGGGAAAATAGTTAGGGCAAATTATGGTGAAAAACGAATGGATTAACCACCAATGAGGTTTATTTTGATGAAACCAAGTATGATATTGATGGTGCATCCTTCCAATACCAAAAATTCCTCTCATGTGAATTCACGGAGAGACGAAAATAGAGAAATATGGAGAGAAAAATTGAAATTTGTGGATAGAATAAAGCTTTATCACCAAAATGACAAGGTCAATTCCTAGTCCTTGGGATTATGGACTCTATGGGTGCTAATATTAGCTAAATCTCGCAAAGGAGTAAGGATGTTTTGATGCCCTAGCTTCAAAGCCATAACTATTATCTTAGAGAGGGATCAAAGACACTTGGGAGAGCTATAACAAGAATTCACCAAGGGGATTACCATTCACATTCCATACATGAATAATGCATACAGTGAGGATATCTAGATTATATACAATTTATCTTCGATAATTAATGGTGCAAAAGAAAAAAACCTAGATAACCATTACATTATATACATTAGACATTAAGTCAAAAATTATTCAATAGCAAAGCTCACTTACAAAATGAAATGCATGTAAAGTCTAATATTGATCCAAGATAACTTCTCCAAAGACAAGGAAGTATCTCCAATACGCAAATTACTCCATTGAGCACATCTCTCCAAAGATAAAAGAGGTAGAAATTCCCAAAAGGAGGGCCAAATAATCAAAGTGATGATGATCGAAATGAAATGATCCTCTCTTATATTTATATGAGGAAGATAAAGTCTAATATTAGCCTAAAATCCCCTAATACAATTTTAAACACTAAACATGGTTGGATTACAAGACAACCCACTATCTCTCATCATAAATGCTCAAACAAGCCCACATGTGAGTGTCACTAGGCTTCTAGGGCTAATGTTATGCATAAAATGGCATCCAAATGCCATGTCCAAGTGCTAGGAGGTGCCAAATGTGATGTAGAAGCATGTAAAAACCATGATTTGGTGGAAATCCCTCAAATCCACCTCAATGGCTCCCTTATGCTCCCAAAATCTAGTCGGGGCACCACAAAGTGGTTTATATGGGTCTCCAACTCTGAAAAGTGTCCATCTTTGCTCCAACTTTGAGGGCTTTCCAAGTGCTACTATCCCTCCTAGTCTTCTAAAGTGAGACCATCCTCATCTGGACTCTGAATATTTTTCCATCCATTAATTGCTACTAAGGGTGCCTTGGGGCATGTTGGGTCCAAGTGTAGGAATCATCAAATCCAATGTAAAGTGGTACAATGCCCTAGGTGTAGGGGGTTCCCTTGTACATGTGTGATAAGTTGTTGTTGTTGGGAGGCCTAGAGTCTCAACACTTCACTTGATAGTGCCAATATGCCTCTCCAATGGCCCGAGTACCTATGGAAAGGTGCCCAAGACATGGGTTGCTAAACCACCCAATAATCACAACACATAACCTAGTGAAAGCAACCAATCATTAGGGACAAAAATTATTACTTCATCTAAGTGAACACATCTTGAGTGTCATGAAATATTAATAATTCCTACAAATATTCTCTTCCAAAATCAATGCCTTGAACTCAAAATGGCATATTCTCCCTAGGTAGGAGTCGCTAAAGGACAACCCTATTAGATGTTTCTAACCCCCAAGGAGAATTAACATTTCCTTATTCCACCCTTCATGTGATAGGTGCTAGTGAATAATAATGATGCTATGGAGACGATAAGGCTTCATGGCCAAGTGACATGGCCCAAGGGTCCAGTTGATGGGGGATCCACTTCCTAGGTTTATGGATGTGACGAGGGAGCAACCACAGATGCATGAGTTACCAACTTGGCCTTTATTTTTTTAGCCATCTTGTGTGCCTTTTACTTTTTCTTGATTTTTATTTTTATTTCTACTCATAGCTCAAGGGTTAGAACTTACTTTGAATTATATAGAAACTGTATTACCTGTTAATGATGAGTTAATTTATCGTTCATCGGTTTTGGGACATGCAAGGGTTCCTTATTTTGATGTAATGGAACAATATGGGTTCAAGAACTGGGTAACGGTCATAATAAGTGAGGTAGAGCTCATGCTAGGCTTTTTCCCACGAGCTAATGTGTTTGTCTTTGGACATGTTATTATAGACATTTTTGGCCACTGCACCCCAATCATAAATGTCCATAAACTAAGGGCTCCTAAGTCCCTAAAAGTGTTGCTTCACTACCTAAAGGAACAAGGTCAGCTGATTACATCATCTCCGAGAAGTTCTCCACTAAAAATTGCTCAGAAATGGTCAAACCTGGACCATACTGAATACCCAGTGCAGAGGGTGTGATGCATATCACCTTCCTACTGAAAAGGGTGCGATGCATACTGAATGGCCCCGCTGTAGTGTGCGATGGGAGAGAATGGACAAATGGCAGAGACAGTTTGCGAGGTGGAAGATCATGGAATCTTCCAGAAGCTTCCCCTATGACACTTGCCTCTATGTTTTCGACCAGGGATGAGTAAGATATCATTAGTCTCCAAGTGGAATCAAGAACTATTAGAGAGAGGACACTAATCAAGACTCCAGAAGATGACTCACCCCCTACAATCATCTATATATGGATCCCTCATCACAGAGATCCAGAGGCTGGAATCTTGTATCTTGTAGAGAAGTGTTGTTGGTTTTCTAGTGAAACTT
>APFE031035359.1:0-13391 GCA_000404065.3 Pinus taeda | reverse complement strand
GCAGAGGAGGAGGAGGAGAAGGAAGAGGAGGGGGTGGAGGCGGAGGAGGGGGGAGGAGGAGGAGTGGATCGAGAAGCAAAAAGCTTTGGTTTTACACTCCTATTATGTATTTAGAATAGATTTAATTTTTGTGTCAGTCCCGTTGACATTCATATTAGAGTCATAATTTATAGATGTCTTTTCCAACATGGATACAATGTGTACTACATTTGTGCATTTCTTTCACCACTTTTGACACTATTTCCTTCTATATTGGAATATAATTTGGGCTTCTTATCTACTTTAGTTATAATTATTAAGATATCTATTTCCTCAAAGAAACTTGTATGTTCCAAATTATGCATGTTCAATTAATTACACGTATTTGTATGAAATATATGAATAATAACTTAGTAAGATTTAGTTCCCTACAATAGCGTATATTTGGAGCATTTTCTTGCCAAGGGTGAATTAAAAGACTCATCCAAAACCATATCAAAAAAAAATTCCATCATTACATCTAGATGCACCAATCATCAGAATAATAAAATTACATAGTCTCGTACTTTATAGCAGGACTTGTCTTCCATGAGTAAAATTTTTAGAATTTGTTTTAGGATGGAATCCACTTAATTAACCATAAATTAATTTATGTCCATTTATATACTTTTATTTGAAATATTTCTTGGTGTTGACGATGATATATGGAAATTGCACTTGTGATTTTATCTTTTCTGTTTTCCATTTACCTCATAAGAGTTCAACATTTCTTCCCTTAAGATCTGTCATAACTATCATCTACATTGTAGTTAAGCTATGTCCTTGCATAGGAATCATTGACTCATAATTTTAATTTTAATATGAGTAAAGTAATATGGTGATAGTATGGCAGAAGAGACCTATTGGTACAAAATTAAACATAGTATTCAACTTTCTTTATTCCCCATTACTCTCGTGTCTATTTATCCTACATGATGACCACATCCCTAGAATTTCTCATCCAGAGTGACTTTTCTATGTGCAAGTAAGGATAAGTGTTATCCAAATTACATAAGAAGATAGGAGAATAACCACTCACAACAAGTTGTCATTTGCTTGCTACAAGTCCGGTAGCTTGACTCGCTTGCCTACCTGAGGGATAGTTGTCCTCGACCTAAAGAAGACGTCGTGTTCTTATTACTTTTTCACCCAAAAAGAAACTCATAATTTCATAATACCTTTACAAGTATTAGGATTACCTAAGGTGAATAAGGTTATTGTTTTCAAGATGGAATGCAATTTCAATGCTTTAAGGTATTAAAGGAACTCTTTATCCTTATTTGAGTAGTGAGTGATAACAATTCGATACTTTGCCATGGAATGTCCAACCAAGTCTCTTTTTCTCAGATAAGGTGGATACTCACATTGTTCTCCCTAAAACCAAGAAAGGATAACCATTATCCTACACCAAATTCCTTTCAAATGCCTCTAAATCAATGGATAGGGCCAAAAAAAAGGCATTATTAGGGACTGAAAGGGAAACAACAACCCTTAATGGGATTTTATCCAGCAGCCTAGTTGGGAAGGTGTCTCTTTAGCTTTAAATCTACTAATAAAATGAACTACTTCCAAAAGCTACCAAAATCCAACCTCATCACTCATAGTAAACTATTATAGGGTCGGTGTAGACACGCACAATCACTTAAACCATTATTACTTAAAAGAAGGCAGGTGGAAGTGATTTTACCTATGTTGTGATTCTATTACCTAGAAATTGGATTTGATGTATTTGAAATTTTTTTATTTGTATTTAGTACTAAAGGAACCTCTGGCTTCATTAATAAACTATTTTGACAGTTTATTTTAGTATCATTCGTTGTCTCGATATTTTTTTCGTGGTCATGATTTATATCTTGCACTTCTAACTACTTTTGTAACTTTAGAGAATGCTCATTTCCTGTTTAAGAAATAACCCTGAGGCTAAGGTTCTCTAAAATTGTGAAATACTCATTAGAAATCAAAACTTGAAATCACCATATTTGCTTCATGCCTATTTGTGGTTCTAGCATTGCACCAGATGTCCAAGGATTTAAACATATGGGCATTTTTAAGTTTGTAGTAAAGATTCCGAGCATCTAAAATGGCATCACTAGAACGTCACATTTCTTGTGGTGCGCCTTTTACACTACACTTTTGTAGGGCTTCTCAGCGCTTGAGCCAATGACCATGAATGCATCTTGCACTCATTAAGATAATTGAGGATATTATGTTAAGAAAAGAATATAGTTAAGTCATATTAATCACATTAATCAGTCGATTCACATTAGGTGATGGCAAGATTTGGAAATTATTTCATGGATGTCGCTTGACAACATTCACTCCCTGCAAACATATTAAAATTTTCTCTAAAATTTCAGTTTGATTTCAACTATAAATTATGATTTTATACTTATGTCAGGACCATGTATTTGCATAAATATTCAAATTTACAATTGTTCATTAACCCAATGTATGGTTCAATCACTCATACTTTCTTCTAAAATATCGAAGTTCATTTCATGTTAGTAGTAGCAGTTATTGCGGTTTTATTTGTAAAGATATCTTAACAAATTCCTAAAAGAAATCCCATCGATTGTCTTTAATTTTAGAACATCCCAACTTACCATGACTCTCCTGTCTACTTTGTTTGTAAGAAAAATTTCAATATTTGAGTTATGTAGAGTATTGTAACTTACTCTTTTAACGGCTCACATATTTTACTTCTTGGTCATGTTTATCTCTCTAGAAACACTTTAGGTCCGTAAAGATTTCTTTGTGTGAACAATATAGTAGGTCCCAATATAATTTTCTTATTTTTGCTTGGTAAGAAATAGAGACGAATTTATAATTTTTACAAAACCTTTACTTTTTGGAAACTTATTAATTGTACATATATTAATGTCTATAGACTTATGTTATAAGTATCCTCATTTTAAAAATCTTATTATGTCTAAAACTAATGAAATTAAAGCATGAGTGTGTAGACTAAGTTCTATGCATACAGAAGGAATATGTTGGGCTAGAGTATATGTGTAATAGGGTATATCCTATTACTATGCACAAGGTGGGCAAAATCTAGCCTTTAGCCTTGCATATGTCTGCCATAGTTTTTTTTCTTGTGTTCCTTCGCTAAATTTAACTTGGCTTAAATATGCAATAGTTGTCATAATCATTCATATATAATCATCCCATAGACAAGGTTAATACCCATAATTCTACACATGCTTACATCACATCATAGTGCAAGGCATCAATCATGATCATTCAAGATCATACATCAGGTTTCGTTCCTCTGAGAATTTAACATAAGGATTAATGGAGTCATTATCATAAATACACTATAGTTAACTTCTTGATGTAACATGTCCATAGTCCTATTGGTGTATCTTATGCAATACTAACCATAGTGAATAAATAGTTAAGATGACCCTTAGTAGATTCAATTCATAGTGCAAAAGGCCTAGCATGGATAACTTGAACCACTAGCTCTATGATGGAAACCTTAAAACATAATTATTCATCTTACCTAGTTGTTTCATGCATCAATATTCAATTATCTTTCTACACAAAGATCACACATGTAGCTATACACATATGTTGAGAGAATTCAACAATATACAAGGTAAGGAAAAACATACAACAAATCCCATGCAATGGAATTCTATAAGAGAAATTGAAATAATGTCACATGGAAAACCGAGCACGGCCACCCAACTTAGAATTGCCTGCTTCCAGTTCACCCCCAAGCTGAGAGTTCTTTTCATTGATCAATTGCCTCATGTTGATCTCTTCCATAGGTATGTAATACCCTGTTTCATGATATGGTTTCCATTAGTGTCGTCCTACTTTTATGGATCTTTTTATCCATTTTCCTATGCTTTTCCTAGAAAATCTCGCCTTTATCTCCTGTGAGGATTTTTCTAATCAAAGATTGCCTTTTCTTGGGCAAGGCTTTTATGATTGTCCCTAACTTAGAATCTTTCTCCAGCTAAGTATTTTAATGGATATTTATCTCCAAATCCATTAATATCATCTAAATTTGGATCTAGAAGTCTTATTATGAATATTATTGATTCCCATTCACAAATGGCATTTGGCAAGAATCTCCTCTCTTGGTGTCTCACTATTCTAAGTGATTAATTATTTTATTTATTTCATAAAGTATTTACTTTTCTTGTTACACGTTAAACCTACATTTTCTTAGCTTAGGTTAGCAAAGTTTTACATACAAGGGAGGGGTGTTACATATATGCAATTTTAAATAACATAGAAAATACAATTTTAAATAAGAAAACATACAATTTTAAATTTTTAAATGTGAAACACAAATACAAATTCAAATAGGAAAACATATAATATATATTTCCAAGTTGTAACGAACCTCCTTATCCTACTTTGGAATTTAGCTGCTAAACTCCCATTCTGTAAAGTTTCTTTATTTTTTTATATTTAATCGTTAAGATGCAGCACTAGCAAGAGTATCTTTAGCCTGCCCTTAGACCATCATTAGTAATTCTATAATAGACTCCACATTCATTATCAATTTAACAATAGAATGGTTCTGGTATCCTCTTTTAACCTTATTGTCAAGGCTTATGTCTGATATTTCTAGTAAACGTGATTTAGTAGATGAAGATGGAACTAACCATAACATGCAACCTGTAATAATTACCTTACCTACATCAATGATATTAATTAAACTCTACTATCATGATCATCCATCATTATTATAGGTTTTGTATCCATCATGCATAACGAATTGGTTAATTAAATACAAATTCTAGATCATGCATTATATACGTAACGTATTCATACACGCTCTAGGTACTGCGCTCTAGGTATTGTCAGAAACCTGGTGATATTCAATTCAATTTCATTGGATATATTACAAGCTGATATATGCATAACTAAAAATATGTACCATCAATTCCTTATACTTCATGCAGGAGCATCTAATTTCATTATGCACGACATAGACCATGGTGAACCCTTGATAACACTACGGGAGACACTCCTCCATAATTGTTCCAGATGCATGAACATCTATAAAACACTAAAGCATGATACTCTTTCTTACCACTGCAAAGATAATCTTAATAATCTCGATATGCATATGAGAGCACATGAAAGTTATATGCATTATTGAATCCATCATTTCTATAAAAGAGGAAATTAAGAAATCCATATATTTGAATTGTTGGATTTAACATCCTAATGATTTTATCAGTACACAAACCCATGTAATTCATTGAAACGTTCTCATGGGTAGGAAACTTAAGAAACCATCTGATAGAAAAACTGAAACAATAACAGAGACTTAAGGAGGAGGGTGTGGAGGCAGAGGCAGAGGAGGGGGTGAGGAGCAGGACGTTGAGGAGGAGGAGGGGGAAAGGACGAGGAGGGGTTAGACGAGGAGTAGGAGCAGGGGAGGAAGAGGAGGGCGAGTGGCAGGAGGAGAAGGACGATGAAGAGGAGAATGAGGGGGGAAGGTAGAGGCGAAGGTGGAGTAGGGGGCGATGAGGAGGAGGAGTGGGTTGATGCGGAGGAGGTGGAGAGGAGGAGGAGGATGAGGAGGAGGAGTGGAGGAGGTAGAGGTGAGGAGGAGGGGGAGGAGGGGAGGAGGAGGAAGGAGTTAGAGCAGAGGAGGAGGCGTGAGGGCAGGGGGGAGGAAGGGGGGTGGGTGAAGTAGGAAAAGGAAGGGGGTGAGGAGGATGAGGAGGAGGTTTGGGAGGAGTGGGAGGAGGAGGGAGGCAGAGGAGGACGAGGAGGAGGGGGGAGGAGGTAGAGGGGGTCGTGGTGGAGGCGGAGATAGAGAAGGGGGAGAGGAGGTGGAGGGGGTGGTGGCGGGGGCAGAGGTATTGGAAGGGGGACGTGGAGGAGTGGTTGAAGGATGAGGGAGGGAGGAGGGCGGGGGGAAGCAGAGGAGGAGGAGGAGGGCAATGTTAGAGGTGGAGGAGGATGAGGACGAGGAGGGGGTGGAGGCGGAGGCAGAGGCAAAGGAGGGGGGAGGACGAGGAGTGTATCAAGAAGAACCAAGCATTGGTTTTGCACTCCCATTATTTATTTACACTAGATTTAATTTTGGTGTCAGGCCCATTGACATTCGTATTAGAGTCATAATCTATTGATGTCTTTTCCAACATGCGTACAATGTGGTGTATTGCATTTGTGCATTTCCTTCACCACTTCTAACCCAAGTTCCTTCTAGATTGGAATATAATTTGTGCCTCTTATCTACTTTAGTTATAATTATTAAGATGTCTATTTCGTCAAAGAAACTTGTATGTTCCAAAATATGCATGTTCAATTAATTACACATATTTCTATTAAATATATGAATAATAACTTAGTAACATTTAGTTCCCTACAATAGTGTATATTTGGAGCATTTTCTTACTAAGGGTGAATCAAAAGACTCATCGAAAACCATATCAAAAACAAATTCCATCATTACATCTACATGCACCAATCATCACAATAATAAAATTACATAGTCTCGTACTTCATACAAAGACCTGTCTTCCATGAGTAAAATTTTTAGAATTTGTTTTAGGATGGAACCCACTTAATTAACCATAAATTTATTTATTTCCATTTATATACTTTTATTTGAAATATTTCTTGGTGTTGACCATGATCGATGGAAATTGTACTTTTGATTTTATCTTTCCTGTTTTCCATTTACCTCATAAGAGTTCAACATTTCTTCCCTTAAAATCTCTCATAAGTATCATCTACATTCTAGTTAAGGTATGTCCTTGCATAGCAATCATTGACTCATAATTTTAATTTTAATATGAGTAAGGTAATATGGTGATAGTATGGCAGAAGAGACCTATTGGTACAAAATTAAACATAGTATTCAACTTTCTTTATTCCCCATTACTCCCGTGCCTATTTATCCTACATGATGACCACATCCCTAGAATTTCTCATCCATATTTTTAATCCAATAATCATACACTACAATGTGTTCATTTATCGAGTTCGAATATGAACAAGGTCTATCATTTAAAGTATTTAAAACCATTTTTACCTCATGGCTCATGGTATAGATTCATTGTGCACTCCTAAGAGAATTTAACAACAACTTAAGTTTGGGGAACAAATAAAGAAATAAAAATTTTACCTTCTACAAATTTCCCAATCGTCCAAACCAAGTACAATAATTTTAACCTAATTAGAAATGGATTTCAGTCAACCTACTTCCTCAATTCATTATTTAAATTTAAATAGGGCAAGCAACGTCTTTGACAATTAACATTAGAAAACCCTCAATCATCTTCACCCCAACCTAGTACAATAATTTTGAAGTAGAGTTTAAAAGAGGGACATTTCTCTCCTCTTTCAAGATATAATTTTTTACAACAGTGGCCTCAGGGACATTTCTCGGCCTCCCTTGCTAAACGACTGCAACACCTTGCGGTATCTCCTTTTATGGAAGCATTCAAAGGAAATCTAAAGAACAATGCATCCAATACCATTTTAGCACTGAAGACGATGAAATTTGATACCAACGTGTGGGTAGGAGGAGTATTTATATCGAAGAACTACTAATCGAATAGACATTGTGTAACTTCCACGCAAGTAATGATAAGTGTTATCCAAATTACATAAGAATACATGAGAATAATCACTCACAACAAGTTTTCATTTGCTTGCTACAAGTCTGGTAGCTTCAATCGCTTGCCTACCTGAGGGATAGTTTTCCTCGACCTAAAGAACACCTCGTGTTCTTATTACTTTTTCTCCCGGAAAGAAACTCATAATTTCATAAGACCTTTACAGGTATTAGGATTACCTAAGGTGAATAATGTTTTTGTTTTCAAGATCGAATGAAATTTCAATCCTTTAAGGTATTAAAGGCATTCTTTATCCTTATTTGAGTAGTGAGCGATAAGAATTCGATAGATGGCCATGGAATGTCCAACCAGGTCTCTTTTTCTCAGATAAGGTGGATACTCACATTGTTCTCCCTGAAACCAAGAAAGGATAACCATTATCCTACACCAAATTCCTTTCAACGCCTCTAGATCAATGGATAGGGCCAAAGAAAAGGCATTATTATGGACCGAAAGGGAAACAACAACCCTTAATGAGATTTTATCCAAAAACCTAGTTGGGAAGGTGTCTCTTTAGCTTTAAATCTACCAATAAAATGAACTACTTCCGAAAGCTACCAAAATCCAACATCATCACTCGTAGTAAAATATTATAGGGTCGGTGTAGACACACAATCACTTAACCCAAGATTACGTAAAAGAAACCAGGTGAAAGTGATTTTATCCATGTTTTGATTCTATTACCCAAAAATTGGATTTGATGTATTTGGAATGTTTGTATTTGTATTTAGTATCAAACGAACCTATGGCTTCATTAATAAACTATTTTGACAGTTTATTTCAGTATCATTCATTGTCTCAATATTTTTTTTTCGTGGTCATGATTTATCTCTAGCACATCTACATACTTTTGTAACTTTAGAGAATGCTCATTTCCTATGGCTAAGGTTCTCTAAAATTGAAAAGCATTCACGGCGAATAAACAAAAATGATCATTTCAAATACATTAACAAGAAGGTTTACAACACCTAGCCATCGATATTCGTATCATTTATGTGGTAGATTGGGTCCCAACTTCGCTGTTGAGAATCCTTAGAAATTAAAACTTGAAATCACCATATTTGCTTCCTGCCTATTCGTGGTTGTATTATTGCACTAGATGTCCAAGGATTTAAACATATGGGCATTCTTAACCTGGTAGGAAAGATTCCGAGCATCTAAAATGGCATCACCAGAACATCACATAGCAGTCGATTCACTTTAGGTGATATGGATGCGGCCCTATAACATTCACTTCCTTATCCGTAAACCCTATGTAAAATTGTTTTTTATTGTTTCTCATTGGTTGCTTTTACTACCATTATTCTCTAAGCCTTTTTTAGGGTAACCCTATATCTATAAGCCAAAAGTAGGCTTTTGGGATTGAACAATTTCGTACCTATCTGGGTCATTGAATAAGGTGGATAAGGTCGATCTCTCCCGGATGTTTCCCATGCAATAAGGATAACAGGCACTGATAGTTCCGGCAAGAATAAAAACAGACACTGAAACCGGCATTCATCCGAAAAGTGGACAGAAAATCTATAACACACTCAAAAAAAAATGACTGCGCATGAGGATCATCCAGCATACCCGTGTATTCAGCGCTAATCCATAGGGAGGAGTAACCGTATGGTGAATCACATGTCCCGGCTAATTTTCCCGACCTTTTTCCACAACAAAATAAGAGCTAGCTTCTGTCCGTCCACATAACATGTGCAGAAGCTCCATCCCCGTGCCTCGATTTCATATTCAGATTGACAATTCTTCCTAGTTATTCCTCTCCTCTTCCAGCAACGAGTTTCCAAAAATGATTGGAGACATAACCAAATTGTTTTTTAAAAAGCTTCACAGGTTGAAACTGCCTCGTACATCCCAAAGGTTGAGTTTTATCACTATCATCTGAGAAAGGTTGAGTTCTCCGTTGTGAATGTTGAACTGGCCATGATATGTCTTCCTTAATGGGTTAGTCCATTTCATGGGAATCAATTGTTGAGTACGGCAATTTAAACACGGTGGTGAGGTCCTCCCTACAATGGATAGATTGGTGGTGGATGGATTGGTGGTGGTTACCACCTAATGGGAAACAAAGTGACCGGGTAGACACACAAGTGGACCAACTCTTTTCATATTTCGAGTTGCCATAACCCATCGTGTGCTTTTTCCCACTACGCATTCACCCCACGCAATGTAATATCGACATTATGGATGAGTCAGTTTATGTCATAATTTATGGATGAGTCCGTTTATGTTGATAATTTGTAACGTCCCACTCAAGTCGATATCACGAAAATAGAACCAAAGAAATTTTTGGAGGAGGTCATATTTTGTAGTTTTAAATTCCAGAATTCTTCAGTTCGTAAATAATATAGTACGCCAAAGAATCCATAACAACACCTTTACGTCCAAAAAAATGTTCTTTATACGACAAAGCGGATTAGATTTCCTCCGGTACTTTTGTTGCTGGCCTATCGTTTTAAAACTTACAAAACTTTAAGGACATGAATCGATCTCATGGGCATGGATTTGAGACCAGCTTAATAATTCCAGAGATTTATTGCATACTTTGTAGCCATGGAAAGGCACTTTCAAAAACATATAGTGAGGGAAACACAAAGACCCCAAAGCTTAGATTGATAGCTCTTTGATGTAGGTTTGATTGAAGTCTCTTGAGAATTCTTTCGGATTTAACCCTATATTTAATTTTTTGATACCATATGGTCTTCTTAGAAGACATGTTTGAGCATACAACCTAGATAGGGTAGAAAACATCTTCCACCAAAGCATAAAAACTTCCTCCTTAATTAAATTGCTTGATATAATACCCTTGTTACATATCTAGTGAATTAACATATGTATATTCATGGTTCCTCAATAAACCATTAAGGAATCCTAACTTTCTTTAACAACAACAAATAAATATGACATTAACATGTTCTAAGCTTCAAATTTTAACTTCACCTTTACGGAGAACGTTTTTTTTTTATAACCCGTAATTGAAATCCTACGGAGGTGGATTGGCCCATAAGAATTAGTGTTTGAACGTTTTGTTTGATACCTTTGGTAACGAACCTCCTTATCCTACCCTATAATTTAGCTCCTAAGCTCCCATTCCATAAATGTTTATTTTGATCTATATTTAATCGTTAAGAAACAATACCACATAGTGTATCTTTAGCTTGCCCTTATATCATCATTAGTAATTCTGTAATAGACTCCGAAGTCATGATCAATTTAATTATAGAGTGCTTCTAGTATGGTCTATTAACCTTATTGTGAAGGCTTATGTGTCAGATTTCTAGTAAACATGATTTAGTAGATTATTTTTAGTAAACATGATTTAGTAGATGAAAACGGAACTAACCATAACATGCAACCTTTACTAATTTCCTTACCTTCATAAATGATGTTAATTAAACTCTACTATCATGATCATCCATCATTATTATAGGTCTTGTTGCCATCATGCATAATGAATTACTTAATTAAATACAAATCTTAGATAAGGCATTATACAAGTAACCTATCTCATAGACACACTAGGTACCGTTAGCAACCTGATGATATTCAAGTCAATTTCATAGGATATATTATAGACCCATATATGCATAACTAAAAGGATGTTCCATTAATTCCTTATACTACATGCAAGAGCATCTAATTTCATTATGCATGACATAGAGCATGGTGACCTTTGATAATACTATGGGAGACATTCCTCCATAATTATTCCACATGCATGAAAACTTGCAAAACACTAAAGCATGCTACTCTTTGCTACCACTTTAAAGATAATCTTAATAACTTCGAAATGCATGTGAGAGCACACGACAATTACATGCATTATTGAATCATTCATTTTCTATAAAAGAGGAAATTATGTAATTCATATATCTTAATTGTAGGATTTAGCATCCTAATAATTTTGTTAGTACACAAATCGATGTAATTCATTCAAACATTCTCATGGTGAGGAAACTTAAGCAATCATCTCATAGAAAAATTAGAATGATAACAGAGACTTAATAGAATCTTCTCACAAAAAACTTGGAACTATAACAGAGAGAGAGAGAGAGAGGGAGGGAGAGAGAGAGAGAGAGTAAGAATCATCATACAAACATCCCATGCATCTGAGACCAACTAAAACCTCTCTTGAAGGGAGGAGCACCATCACCCAACAATGAATCACCTTTTACTCCCTTCGAGCCGAAGATCTTGCCAAGCATCAACTTCCCTCAATTGATCAATCATTGGGTATTTAATACCCTCTTTCATGATTTAGTTACCACTGTCGACGTCCTGCTTTTATGGATTTTTCCATTTTCCTACGTCTTTTTCCCAAAATCTCATATTTATATCCCAGGAGGCTTTTCCTCATAAAATCTTGCCTTTGTTTCCCATGAAGCTTTTATGTCTGATGGATCTTTATCTCCCATCCATCCGATGGATATCCAATCCATCCAAATTTATCTAGAATGTCATACAGAAGCTTATCATAAAAGATTCATCTCTATTCCCATTCCTCATGGGATGTGGAAAGAATCTCCTCTCTCTTGGTGCTCCACCCTCTAAGTGATTTATTTTATTAATTTATTAATAACACATTTTATTTTCATAGTACATATCACCTAGCTTTCCTCATCTTAGGTTTAGAATAGTTTAACCCACAAAGGAGGGTATCACACCTATCTTCCCTCAACTTAGGTTTATAATCATTTAAAAAACAAGGGAGGATATCAAACCTAGCTTTAACTCAGCTTAGGTTTACAATAATTTAGCACCCAAGAGAGGATATCTCTCCTAGTTGTAACTCGGCTTAGGTTTGCCATAATTTAGTACACAAGGGAGGGGTGTTAGAAAACTAAGGAAACACACATAATACAATTTCAAGTTAATATAAAAACAAACACCCAAATATGAAAATGAAACATTAAATAAAAAATCACGCACTATAAAAAGTAAAACATACAGTACAAGTTCAAACAAACACACAATATACAAATTGGACTAAACACAAAACATGCAATTTCAAATAACTAATTGCAAATGATAAAATTTCAAGTCAATAAAAGAAAACGCTCAAATATTCTTATGTAGCTTTAAAAAACACACACACACATAATATACAAATTAAAATCTACATTATGTTTACCCATTCAAATTCATAATTCATTACAACAAACACATGATTACAATTCCAAATTAGATAAAAATATTCATAAATAAACATTCATACAAGCATTCACATATATATGAGATTTTAAATAAATAAACATACAAAATACTAGACCAAATAAGCAAACGCAGTATATAAAATTTGGTGTCAAAATACAAAAGAAAATAATCATTATTAGGACCACGCACATATAGATATGAAATTTCAAAAAAGAAAACACACAATTCAACTAAACACACACAAATTCAAAGTAACATGGTACAGTATCAATTCAATATATGAAAATAAATACATAAATACATTAAATTATATATGTATACCCTTATCTAATTATATAAAATATAAATAATACAATATAAAAAGCTTTAAAAATCACTAAAAATGAAAACAAAAAAAAAAAGAAAAACCAATATGGATGGTCTGTTAAGTATAACTATATTTAGTGTTTTTCAATGCATGGTGAAAGATTGTATAATTTATATTTTTGTAAAAAAAAGATATAGATTTTTTTTTAATGTAAGTGTGTTATGAGTTAGATGTGAATGGGATAAGTGTTATAATATGAATGGATGCTCATTGAAGTGTAATATGACATGCCTCAAATATAAATGTTGTAA
>APFE031035347.1:27445-67204 GCA_000404065.3 Pinus taeda | reverse complement strand
AAAAAAAAAAATCTAGACAAATATCAAGGATTAGTAATTAATTAAATTAATGGTCACTTATAATTTTTTCACATCATAAGATATAATTCTTAGGCTACAAATCCATCAATTAAATCACATTCCCTCCATTAATTAATCCAAAAATTCTTCTATGGTCAAATGGTAAATATATGGTCAAAAATATATGAACATCAATATAATTCAAGGGACGTGGATATTTCTTCAATCATAAGGTTATTAATTCCTCCAACATTTATGAAGCCCGTCTTACAACCTTCAATTGAGAATCTTATACTATATATTAAGAGACATTTGGGGTAGATGTAATGCATGAGGAACTTAACGAATATATCTGAAATTTCGATACTACCCTACAAGCATATCAATGCAGATCCTTTTGGTTAGGGTTCAGATTAGTTGCAGGGCTAAAAACCAAAAACTATTAAAATATATAAGGGTTAGCAAAGTGTTTCCCTTGTTAGAAGGTCTCGATTTGAAGCTTAGATTACATGACCACAAGGAACATCTCACCTAAAATTCTTGGAACATTGAAAATTGCATTATTTCAAGATAGCAAGGGTCTCCAAAGTATTCCACAAGGTCTCTGTTTGAAACTAAGTGTCTAGGTCTACAATTTAAGGTTTTCATCCTCATCAATGGCCATGATTTGAAAATAAAATTCTCAGACTACCTTTCAAGGACTAGCATTGAGAAGTTTGTCCAGAAGATTATAACAAGGCTACAAGCAAAGTCCCGGACAAGACTTGTAACAAACCTGGTTAAAAATCCATGTAAAAATATATAATACCATGATCATGGACACGTATTCCAAGCTGAATGGTGGGCAAAACATCCTAGTGGGTGTTCATTCAATTTATTATGGCTAAGGAAATTGGCAAAGGCAATGGCTAAGGCTTTGGAAAGGCATGAGGCATTTATTAGCATTTTATATGAAATAAAGGAAATTATTAGGATAAAAGGGAGGTGAAATGTCACAAGCTGCATGTGAGGAGAAAAATGAAGGAAAATAATGGCAAATGAAGAAAATAGATGCCTCATTCATAAAAAGGCTTATGAGGATCAGTGGGCAGCTTGGTCAGTTTAGCTTTGGTGGAGCTCTCTTCTATTCTCTCTCCCTCTCTCATTCTTGGACACTTATAGTTTTCTTGGAGCACTCTTGGAGGGTGTTGCATACTTGGAGTTTTGGAGCAAGAATGCAAATGAAAAGCATGAAAGTGCAAGTGGACATCACGATTAGTAGTTACAATGAGTTTGTCTTGTAGGTACCAAGTTGTATATATTTTTTCCTCACTATTTTTGGCATGCATGGCATATGCCTGTGGTTTATTGGTCATGATCTATCATTGACATGGAGGATTGCCTAGATTGACAATGGAATTGCCTAACCTTTCCATTTACATGATAGCCATGGTGTTGTGAGTTCATTTTTTTTTTTTGGTTGGTTCTCATGTTTCCTTAGCTTGGGTTGAGTTACTAGTTCTTGGAGCCTTGGTTGGACAACACTATGGAGTCCTGTAACAACTTGGGTTAAGTTACTAGTCCTAGAGCCTTGGTTGGACAAATGTTCTAGAGCCCTTGGTGGGTTGAGTTACTAGTCATAGAGCATTGGTTGGACAAATGCTCTGGAGCCTTGTATAAGTTGTGGGTTGAGTTACTAGTCCTGGAGCCTTGTATAAGATGTGGGTTGAGTTACTAGACCTAGAGCCTTGGTTGGAAAAAACGCCCTGGAGCATTGGAAGGCTTGGGTAGAGAGAAATCTGATGATGGTTCTTGTGATGTCCAACTATGAGGTGGAATCACTGTTTGACGGGTTGAGGTGGTTCGGTCTCTAGAAGCTCCGAATGGTTCTGATTGATATGTTTATGAGATCCCACATTCATGCTTGGAATATGGCACGGGGGTGACTAGATGAAAGAAAATTTTGGTTTAGCCATGTCTATGATTGGGTAGTACATGGAAGTTCCAAACCTGGTCAAATTTGCCTATGTTTAATAAAAGCTAAGTTCTCTTTCTTTTGTACTTATTTATATGTGGATTCAATGGTTGTTAGATCATTGTTATTCTCATGGTTTTATGTTGGTTATAAGCATGGTTAATTGATCAGTTCAGTCATGGTTATTTCATGTATTTACTTGTAATTATTAAAATGATCGATGCAATACATAATTGATGTCATAACAATTCAAGGGAGAAGGTGGTGACTCTTCTTTTCATGTCTCGTAAGAGTTTTCATCATTCATGCTATGTCTTGTATCCTAGACCTGTAGATTGCATTGATGCCAAGTGTTTGACATAATGTTAGTCCCAGTTGGGGATGGTTAGGCCTAGTCCTTGAGTTAGTTTTTGGTTTATTATTCTTTTCATCATGTGTTTAATGGATGTCAGAAGTTACAACAAGTTCTAGGAAGTGGCCAGAATTATGGGCTTCAAAAGTGCCTTAAATCTCATGGTCTTAGGCACAAATCTGCTGGAAATAGTCCCTGGATGCATGCATGCAAGCTTGTGGGAGCTTCAAGAGCTCTCTCGGTGTTGGCATGCCCATAGCATGGGATTATATAGAGGTTTAATAGCTTAAAAAATTAGTGGGACCCAGGGGCATGATACTTGAGTGGTTGGGTCGATGGCTCCTAGGAGTGTTGTTGCTGATGTGGAAGGTATGTTTGACGTGTTTCTGTCGATTCCACTTCCTTAAGTTCAACTAGGAGGTTTAATCATATCATATTATCCTCTTGTCACATGTTTACCCCAGTTGACCAGTTATTTGGGTAGATGTACGAGGAGAGTGTTATAGGACTACTAAACTAGTAAAGTGTTTCAAGCCATCAACTAAACTATGTTTTGAAGGACCTGTTGACGTAATTTTCTCCAGAACTGTAAGTATCTTCTTTGATAAGGTTTGCATTACATGGTTAGGCTCGTATCTAAATATGTTAAGGTTTTCTTTTAAAGTATTGAAGGGTTGTGTACTAAGCTTGATTAGGGTCTGCATAAAATGTGTAATTAAAGGTTATTAGAAATCTTGTATAGTTTTCACAATTTGTGGTGAGATCTAGGTAGAATTCAAAGCACTCATTAGGTCTGTCCTAGTTAAAAATTTGTCCAATATTAGATTGTTGATAGTAATTGAACAAGCCAATAACAAAATCAAAATAAGCAAGTCACGCACTCATTTCAGGTACATGTTGTAGTCATTTAATTTTTTACTTTCACTATTATTTACTTACATGTGTATTGTAGGAAAAGGTAATTTGAAGGATATCTTGTTTTATTTTGGGATTGGGTCTCGTTTGGGAAAGTTTTTATGCAGGTATAAGAAGACTCAAGGACATAGGAAGCTAAAGTGACATTCATCATCACTTGAAGGTAGCCTTGCAACAAGGACAATTCTTGAAAACAGAGCAGCCATCTGAACATACCATCAACAAATATCCATGTATTGAGAAGCATTCTCAATGTCAAGAGTCTAAACATTGTAACTGGGCCATTATCTCTAATACAAGAGCCCATAATTTCTAAAAGAGCCAAATTTCCTAAGAGTTGTAAAAGGCATTGTTGGGGAGAATCAATTTTTATTATAAAAGTATATCGGGATAAGGGTATGGTCCTAGTATAGGAGTCCACATATTTCATCTATTTTTGTCTCTTTAGGGTCGTAGGGTGGTGCTAGGCAAGTGAATGAAGTCACCTACAAGTTGGGGTCTGTAAAAACTTCAGGGTAGTAGGATGGTGCTAATGTGACTTGTGGCTCACTTGAGTGTTGGGGAATCCATTCAACTGACTGCTAGTAAAACTAGGGTGCTTGGGCATCCTTCTAGTGGTAGATCGAGAAGAATGTTTTTCTAGAATTCCAAGAAGTTGTATCTTCATTTCAGTTGGGGTTGAAGATTAAAGAATTTATTGGAACAGAGTTCGGTTTTTTTTCGCCCAGAGAGAGTTTTCCACCTAAAAATTGTATTCCTACTGTCTCTATTGTGTTTTGTTGTTTACTGCATTTATTGGACATTAATATTAATAACTGAAGAATAACGAATGCTCTGAAAAAAAAAAAATAATAATAATAATAATAAGGTGATAATTGCTAGGAAATATTGTTTCACCCCCCTCTCACTATTTCCAACAATTTTTTTTCACAGAGAAAGGGTGTGCGAGAAGTGCGGGACATGGACTATATTATTTGCAACACTAAAATCACTTGAACTTTCACTTTAAAATAATATTTCGTTTGGTGTGAAAAATGTCCATTCAATCATTATTTTGCAGTGTTACTGTATAACACAATACTTTTTCTTACATTGCAATTTGATGTATTATTGTTACATTTTCATTGTGTGAAATGCAAAGGTGAGGAAGAAGCTTTCATTATGTAGAGTACAAAAGAAGCACGAAGAACACTTCCTCTACATTTCTTCACTCCATACAAAAAAATTAACCCAATCGAAAAGAAAGGATTTAAATATATAACGTTTCCTGAATTTTAAAGGATTAAAACATATAACTAAGAGATTTTAATAATTAAAATAATAAAAATTGTGCTACATTATATATTTTCATTGGATTTTTTATTGACTAATGTGAGAACTTGTAGTGACATACACTGAGTGCATTGTAGATGGTTCATCGTCCATTATTAAAAAATTAATTATGGCTCGCCTTGCATAGTTGCATAGATTAGAATCATTCTGAAATCCACTTGCGTGGAAGGTAATTGGAAGTTAACTTCTCCATATAATATTCTAACTATTCATATGAAAACATGGAAGAATAAATATTTCATATAAAGCCAATGCAACAAGTGTATGGAATCGAAAATGTTTGCCGATAATTGTATTTAGATTTCCAATTCCAAATACATATCACAAAATGAACAATGATAGTTTTTCTCATTTGGTAATGTCTATTGACCTATTTTTCAAGTTCCTATGATCGGAAAAAAAGTTGTCAGAACTAACATTGGTAAAAGTAAGGGATTTGTGCAAAAAGACACACACACGATGTTTCTTTTTGGTAATTCGTGTAAATATTTTACACAAATGTCTTTGATTATTGACCCAATTTCCTAGAGTTTATTACCAGTCACAAGATGAAAATATTATTATAGTTTTTTATGAATAGATCCATATGCTAAATAACACATGTGCAAAACCAAGGCATATATGAACTAAAGACTATCAAACAAAGATTGTGCACAATTAAAGCAAATATGCCAACTACTCACACTACATCTGCAAACAAAACAAAATGTAATTTGGTTAACCATTATCAAATTGCATAAAAGTGTTGTATGAGATTATAATGTGTAGAAAAACTCTACAAAGGGCTAATGTCTACGAAAAAAACAAAATTTGTGTATCCACAATAATTGCTTTGCAGAAAATAAATGTATCGAAAAAGTCTATGAGGACTGAAATGTATATGAACATGCAAAACTAAGTATGTATAGTGAAAGGGAATAGTTGAGAGGAGTAAGAATGTACTCAACCAATTATTATGCCAAAGCAAGTCATGTCATAGGCTAAATTCTTTGCGAAAGTAAATAATGTATACAAGTAAGACCGCAAAGTGTATCCTTGAAAACTTTTGCAAAAACATCATTTCAGAGAACTTCACAAAATTGGTAAACAAATTCAAAATTACAATAGAGTGACCATTGATTTTGTTTGAAAAGTATTTAAAAATAAAGAAAAACACAAAACATATCCTAAAAGACTTTTACAAAAACATCATTTCAGAGCACTTCATAAAATTGGCAAACAAATTTAAAATTAGAACATAGTGATCATTAGTTGTGCTTGAAAAGTATTTAACAGTAACGCAAATAGTTATAGTAACAAGAATTGAAGTTAGATTCAAATACCAATTATCATAGCTATGATTTAAACAAACATCAAAGATGTAACATATTTCTGACAACCAAAATTGTTATTGAATATTCATTTTCTTTCCAATCAACAAAAGAACATTAGATACAATATAAAATCTCAAAGTATATTGTCGACAATTTATGCAAAACATCATCTCAGAATTGCGAGTAGCCAGTGCTTCAGTAGAAGAAGAGGAGCAGCTCAGAACGCGAGTAGCCAGTGCTGCTGCCTTCAAATTTCAGAAGTTCGTATCTACACACCAAGCTATTAGCTGGTGTAGACTTCACAATAGCACATTCCTTGACTGACAGACATAGGGGTGTTGAGGCCCTTTTTCGTAGGTGTGACGTACTATTATTTGCACCCAACGGCTTACGGCTCAGTGTTGCACTAGGCTCAATATTACCAGCACTGGGTGAGCTGCATACAAGTATAGTCAATTTAATTCCTGAGACGGCATACAAACCCAGGAACACCATGCCCATCTTCATCTGATTACAGACCAAATTGACCAGATCTTTTTTATAGGCTGGTTACAGACCAGATGATTACAGATGATAACAAACCAGATCTTTTTATACTGATTACAGACAGACAGATCTTTATATACCCTAAAGAGTGCTCTCGAAGCTCTAAAGCCATCTGTAATAAGGTACACTCTTTAGGATATAGAAGGTTCACCCATCATAGTACCATATCTATAATAAAAAGTCCCATCATAGGATATCCCATCATAGTATGGGGAACCCACAGCCGGAGGTGTAAGGTTTTCCATCATAGTATAAACACTCACAGCTGGAGGTGTAAGGTTTCCGTCATAGTATGGCGCAGCCACCGTCGAAGGCTCAGGTGTTCAGGCCGAAGGTTCAGGTGTTGGTGCCACAGGCTCAGGTCTTATTAGAATCATTCGGGGCACATAGCTCAGCGGTAGAGCATTGGGTTCTTAACCTAATGGTCGCAGGTTTGATTCCTGTTGTGCCCAGCTGCCACACACATCATGGATGATCCCAGCGTAAAAATGGAACAATATCACATGAAACAAATTTGCATTATGCAAAAGCCCCCAATGGCTCAAAACTTGGGGTCTAGAGTAGGAATGACCTTAAACTTCTAGTTAAAATCTGGTTGCATTTGTGTCATTTTTAACGTTTATTCGAGGGGATTTTTTAACTTTTATTTGAAGGGACAAAACATTGATTCGAAGGAACATAGTGGCGCTTCGGAGTCTATTGAGTTGGCGTTCTAGAATAATTTATACAAACTTATAGAAAATTCGGGCACTAGTTATCAAGCCTTAAAGGTTAGTCTCTATCACGATAAAGTAATGAAATTGCTGATTGATAACAAATCAAGAGTTAAAGAGATGTCTTATGACGATTTGGTCGATTTACAGAGAGAGATAGAGAATCTCTCTTTTGGTTTTGAGGAAGAGTCTTTGTTCCAAAGTGTTCCGATGTTAATCAAACGCTTAATAGGTACAGATAAGATTACTGCTAAGTTTTATCTCACTGAGATGTGTAACCTTTCCGAAAAGGATTTAATTTATATTGATAAGTTTGGGAACTATACATTAGAGGCTATCATGATTTATGTACTAGGGGTGATGTTCAACTCTGTCCAGAGTTTACCTCTCATGAGGGTATCTACTTTGATCCAATAGCTTGAGTCTGCAGTACGAGTTCAAGCTTATCATCTGGGAATGCCGAATCCGAAAGCTACGGATCATACTAAAAGGACTAAAAGACAGACAAAGCGCAAAGTTACTAGGAGTTATGCTATTGGGGCTAGCTTGGTTCAACTATTAGTTGAGCGAAAATTAATTACTCTTGACACCACATTGTGCTATATGGATGAGTTCCCTATTTCGAATAGTAAGGGTAGGTTTATACATTCAAAATGCTTTGCTATGTGCAACTTTGATCCTACTATCCTTCCAATCAAATTCAATCTGCCCATTGTTTGCGAGCCGTTGCTTTGGAATTCTAAGGTAGCTAAGCCATTCACTTTAGAGGATATTGAAGGTGGGTACTTAAGTGGACTCTCAGGAGACATTTATAATCGATTTCATGTCTTCTCTTCTAAGAGCCTTACCCATTTCTATATTGAAATGCATCATTCACAGAAGATGTGTGAAACATTAAATGGAATCCAGTCACAATGCTTTAAGGTCAATAGTCATGTATTGGAGTTTATTCGGAGCAATTGTGAGACCTTAGAAGAAGTGGGTCTTCTTGTGAGGAGAGGTCTAGCGAGGGTGAATCTACAAGAGGCTTCTAACCTATTGAGGGTTAGTTACTATAATAACGACGAGGGCATTAAGGCTGTGATAAGATTTGAGAAGCTCATGATGGAATTCTTTAAGCAGGTGCAGCAAGCTTGCTATGAGGATTTTGTATTAACTCTAGCTCATGCATACGAGGGTTATAGATTTTATTTGCCGGCATTCATGGACTTCTGCGGTAGAGTCTACCGTGCCAGTGTATTGCATTTTCACGAGAGGGATGAGTAGCCTCAGAATTCACAGAGAGAAATTATTCTTGAACAATAATGAATCTGTTGTAGTAAAAATAATACTACATAGTTATTCATCATGGCTGTTAGCCTCCTGCTGCAGCTGGTTACTCATCTTTCATGACTGACATTTTTACAGGCCAAATATGTCATACTTTGCATGCTGCAATTTTCCATATTTGCTACAGAGGCCAAAGAAGGATGCCATAAGAGTGTGCCAGTCTAAATACCACTACTATTTTCCAATTTTGATGTGCTACTCCATTATTGGAGAATTTTTCAGTTGAAGGGAGGTCCAAACAGCTTAATCTTGGTCTCCCTAGGTTTCAATTTTTTGTTTTAGAGTATAGAGAATGAATATCTGTCCAAACAGCTTAATCTTGGCAGATTCTTAGATAGGTAGAGAAGTAAGGGTGCTCAACAGCTTCATCTGAGCCCCTAGATGAAATAAGTGTAGATGTAGATAGGAGGGCAGTCAAAAGAAAAAGGATAATTAGGGTCTGCGAGTCTAAGTGCACCCAAACCAAAAAGAAGAAAAAATGCTAGGTAAGTAGGCTGGGTAGGTAGTTTTGAGGTTGCAGAATGTTGATTTGTGATCAAATTCATGTTTTCAAGTGTCATATCTAGTTAGGTCACAATTATCAGGCAGTTTCCATGTGGAGGAGCTCAAGCGAGGCATGTCTAACTTCCCCTTCTTCTTCTTTCCTCAATCACTCACTAACTTCCTCTAAAAGAGGTCAAGATCTGCTTGATATCTCTTAGTTTCATCATCTTCCATATCATTTGCCTTGGTAAAGATCGGCTTTACTCAAGGAACATTCACACTCCCTTTATGAATCATTTTCCCCCTGATAGCCTAAGATTTACATACTTAGCGTCTTCTTATCACTGGTCATATTAACTACTAATTTTAGATATGTAACTCCCTATCTATCTCCCCTTCCCTACTAAAACTATGTTAATAACTCCCCTATATACTTATCCCCTCCCCCTGGTTGAAATATAACCATAAGTACACCTGGGAATTGCTAAGTTTATCCTAAACTCAGCAAGAACCCTCATTTCCCCCCTCAAACCATCTTCTCGTGCATTTCGGACTCATTCTGATGCACAAAACCCTTCATCACTCCATAAATCCTTCCTCTAATGCTTTTTGACTCCTTCACAAAGCATAAAATCCCCCTCTCAAAGCACATAAAATCCTCCCAAGTATCTTTAAAAATCCTCCCAAGGCATGAAAAATCCCTTTTTGAGGCTATCGGACCCCTTCGCATGCCTTGAAATCCCTGCAAACATTAAAAATTCTTCTTCCGATCATAAAAGCCTGCATCACTTACCTTGGGCCTTGCTCTGATTTCAAAAGGGTTCTATCGGACCCCCTCCGATGCGATATCGCAATCGGGAGGGAAGTCGTGTATTAAAACAGTGCATAAAGTGTGCCCCCTATTGATTTGGCCGATAGCGATATCGCCGATCAGCGTATCGCTATGACAAAACAAAGCATGTATGCGCGCTGCCGATATGGTCATCGCCGATGGTCTATTGTCGATTGCATATCAGCAATCGGCGTTTTATATGAATCCACACCATATATATGGACCCCATCTCTTATCTTGATGCCGCATTCTCTATCTTACCATCTGTCCGATTGGCCGCGCCCTAGATCTACGGTGGGCGGGTCTATTCGCTTCTGAACCTATTTGATACATCCGGGGATGGGCGTCTTTCCCCTGCCACGTCACCCCGCTGTATAACACTGATCGTCGATCGCTGATATGCTGACATCATCCGCCGTACAGCTGACGTCACGCTGACGTCACCTGCTAAAAAAAAAGCGCGCAAGTGCGAAATCTCTGCTTAGGAAGCCCGGATTCAAAATCTGAGGCAGTTTTTGATGCGCGATCAGCACGTACCGCTAATCGCGCATCGCTATGGGAAATAGGCCAAAATGGGGAATCTTTTTGTTCAGCAATCATTTTTATGCCGAAAAGGGCAGAAAAGGGCCGATTTAATAGTTTTAGCATGTCAGCAAAGAGAGAGAGCCCCATTCAGGCATTAAAGAGTATCAGAAGCGGAAAGAGGCCAAAACTCATGTCAAAGTGTATCAATGTTGCGGCAAAGTGTAGCAACAAAGATTTTTTCAGTGCTCGAAGCTGGTAAAACATTAAAGAGCCCCCAACAAGTCAAAGAAATAGTAAAAGGCCATTTAAATGCCTCTCAAATCACATTTATTACACATCAAAGCTACTCAAGAGCAGTGGAGCAGAGACCAATGCGTAGTTATGATGAATGGCCAGTGCATAACAGCAAAGAATACATTCCTACTCATTTTGAAACAACTGCCCCAACGCGGCACTTATATAAATATTTCATGCATTTACTTCAAGATAAGATGAATTAAAGCACTCATTTCCCTCAGATCTGTTTAAGATCTGCTGTAATAAATTCTCTTAGATATTTTCACTATAAAGAGACCCCTGAACAATGGAATAGGGGTTGGTGGTGGTAGTTAGTTGGCCGGTCCGATCCAGGAGAGACTCGCAATGTATATCTGATATGTTCTATAATCAAAGACTGTTGAAAGGATTGGAGCAATGACTGTGTGCTACGTATAGATGGTTGAAGAGTGACTGTGGAATTCTTGTGCTGCTACATGGAACAATAAGTGTTTTTCATTGTATTTTCATTATATATGTTTAAACCGCTATCATATCATTGTCTAAATAGCAGGAAAAATGAATAGCCTAGACTTTGATTAATTGCACTCTATGCTCAATTTCTGTTGTTTCTATATGTTTTTCTTTGAATTAGATATAAATGTGAATTCCTTTTGGCTCATATTTTCCCTAATTCACCATGTATGACAGTTATCCAAGGATTCTTAACTGCCCCTAGATACAGCTCATTCGCCTTCCCTCTTTTACGCTGAGTGAGAGATTCTTAATTGCCTCTCATTCCTTAGATTTCTTTCCATCTCTTTTAGCTTGAAAAGTTGTTTTATGTACAACTACCTTGCTCCGCATTCCTCTTTTGACCAAGAAAACGCATCAATAGTCATACTCCTTGACTCCATGCCCAATGGTTTGAACTTATCGCACTATGCATGCCTCTCTGTTTGAAAGCATCATCCTTCCTTCCACACAAACATAAATAAAACCCCTTTGAACCCAATAACTAGCCTAAAATCATCCTCAACAAAGCTAAATCATTAAGAGAGAGCCCTCTCTGATTGCAGGTGGGCTAAAACCTGCAGTCCAAAGATTGGTTTGTGGTTACCTCAGTCGTATCCCTTCAGGAGCTTAGGGACAACCTGAGTGATAACATAATGGTGACTCCACTGGGGAACTTCCTCAGATAATCTTACAAATCCAGTCCAAAGCTCCGCTGAGGAAGAAACTGACCTTTAAAAGTTTTTGTTCAGCCTATATTGTTAGAAAAATCCCCAAAAAATCAAGTTAGAAGCTGGCTCCCAAAAAGCATTCACGTTATACAAGATCAAATCCAGACCCAAATCCCCCAGCTATTTTTGAAAATCCCAATATAATCCCTAAGATCCTTAGGAAGCAAGAGCAGCAAGAACGTTTTGTTGATACTAGTCCTGAAACAGTTCAGCCTAGTGGTGTTCCAACCCCCGTCAAGGTTCTATTTCATTGAAACCCTTCTTCTCCTTGTTCATCATCTACTTCTCCAAGCATCGTTTCCACACCTCTGTTTACTACATATACCACCGCTTCTACTCATATTATCCCAGTTACTCCAGTTGTTCCACTTATCCCTATTGTTCCACTTATCCCTGTTAATATGGCTAATAGATATGCACCTTTACATCTTCCTGCAAATCCCAGGGCTATGCCTCAGGATTACCAAACCAAAATAACTTATTTTGATGGCACAAGTGCCTGCACAGCCCTTCAGCATACAAAGAAAATGCAGGACTACTTTGAGAGTTATGAGATTGACAATGATAGTGTGAGAATGAAGATTTTTGTCCAAAGTTTTACCGGTGATGTCAGGACTTGGTTTAGAGCACTCCCAGCCAATTCCATAGCAGACCCAGATGCCTTATATCAGTCATTTATCAACAGATGGGAGAAAAAGAAAGATCCCTTGCACATTTTATCTGAATACGACACTATCGAAAGAGGCCCTCGGGAGACCGTTTTGGACTACTATGCAAGGTTTAATAATGTTTATAATGCAATACCACAGAACTTAAGACCCCCACCTGATCTTGCCTTGTACAAACTCCCTGATGGTTTTGATGCCGAAATGGCTTATCAGTTAAGGGAAAGAGCCCCTCACAGCCTTGCTGAGATGCAAAATGTTGTTGTTAGTGTGGAGGCAAACCTAATTGCCAAAAGAAACAGAGCCAGAACTGAGAGAAGAACTACCTTTAAGGAAGAACCCTCAGCCTTAGACCAGAAACTAGTTGCTATTATCAGTGGCATGCACAGGCTGGGAGATAGAGTGGAAAGCGTTGAGAGGAAATCATCATGGGAAGGACAACAGCCTAACACCATAAGGAACCCAAATTTTAGGAAAGCTCAGAACACAAATGCTGGAAGAGCTAGTCCCGACCTTGATATTAGGCCTCCTTTCCAAGAAAACTACATGGAGGCATCCACTTCTAGTGAGCCCACAGAAGAAACTCACATGAACTTGATAGATTCGAAAAATGAGCAACAGATTTTTCTGACTCAAGAAGACCAAGACTATCAGGATGTAAATCAATTTCAGGCCAAGTCGGGAGAGTCTTTTGATTTTAAACAGGGCTATGATTCTACTTTATATGAGGTCCACAAACAATATAAGCTGAGAACAAGAACCATTGATATCCCTGCACCTAACAAAAAAAAGAACAGCAAACAGCCCAACAAGATTAAAGGCAAGGTTACCATAGCAGAACCAGCTGATATAACTATCCCAAATCTGCATCAAGTGATTGTAGAAGACAAAATAGACAAACAGCCTCCTATTGATCAGCCTCTGCCTCCTTCTTCCTCGGAAGAAAATTTGAACAACTCTCCTAAAAACCTTCCCAAAACAGAAATATCACGAGATGTCACTCACCATAACACTGATAATCAAAAGGAAAACATGGAAAATACTCTTGAAAAGGAGAAATCTGCTACTATTAACGCAAAGATTCCATTGGAAAAACCATTTAACTTAGAAGCAGAGATTGGAAAACTTAAGATATCCATCCCCCTCTCAGAACTTGCCAAACATGATGTGTATAGGTAAGAAATTCAAAGGTCACTTCAAATTCCAGAGATCAAGGATGATGTAAATGTTTTAGATGATACCCCTGAGCTGTTGTTTGGTCCAGAAGTTAATGGAAAATCGGCATACGGACCTGTTCCACCCTTTTATATCAGTCTGCACATACATGACAAGATCTTGCACAATGTTATGTTTGACTCAGGTGCCTCGCACAATCTTATGCCCAAAGCTGTAATGGAAAAGCTAAGCCTTGATGTCACAAGACCCTACAAAGATCTATACTCCTTTGACTCAAGTCAAGTCAAGTGTTTAGGCTTAATCAAAGACCTTTGTGTGTCTTTAGTCCAATTTCCCAACAGACAATCCAATGGATGTATATTGCTGACATTCCAACAAAATATGGCATGCTCCTATCAAGATCATGGGGAGCAAAACTCCAAGGATCCCTACAACTTGACCTCTCTTATGCCACTATATCTGTCTTTGGGAAACCAAAGAGAGTGTATAGGGAAACACTGATTAAGTATGTGGTAAGTAGTGAGGAAAAGCCCCAAAATTTTCCAATTTACTCAATCCATTCTGATATGGATTCATTTATTCTTTTCAATGATGACATCAATCCTCCAACTAATGAGAAGCCTTTAGCTTTAGAGCTAGAGACATGCATAAACGAGGAATCGGTTGCCCTTGCCCAGAAAATGGTCACAACAGTCAAAGAAACCAGCAAACAAGAGGAACCTCCCCAAACAGAAATTTCAAATCTGTCCAATCCCAAAATGACTGAAACTCTTGATATAAACCACAAGCAAGAAATCACATGGTATTTATAGTTTGATGGTTCTGTCAACAAGTTAGGAGCAGGGGCAGGTGTATGGATTCACAATAGACATGATAACCATACAGAGGGCCATGCCTATAGACTAAATTTCAGATGTACCAACAACATGGCGGAGTATGAAGCTCTCCTCTTAGGCCTAAAATTGCTCAAAGTTCTAGGAGCTACAAAAGTGTCCATTCTAGGTGACTCTGATCTAATCATACAACAAATGAAAGGTAACTTTGTTACTAATGACAATAGGATGAGGGCCTATAGGACTGCTGCCATAGAAATACTTAATACCTTCACTGAATCCGAGCTCGCCAAGATTTCTAGAAACCATAACATACATGCACACAGCCTAGCCACTTTTGCTAGTACATGCAAGCTTCACTTTGAGCCAAATCACCATTTCACTACTGAAATAAAACATAGGCCTGTCGTCCCTAACAATATCAAAGACTAGCAAGTATTTGAAAGTGATGCCCAGATTAACAATTTCCTTACTCTTGAGGGCGAGTTTTCAAATTTGAACATTGACATGGAGGCCATCAACGATTCACAGCAACAAACAAATGAAACTTAGTAGGCGCTAATAGCTGCAACAGCAAAACAAATCCTGAACCCAACTATTTTTGATAATGCAAACATAGAAGAGCTAAAACAGATGCATTTAGAGCAAACAGCCAAAGCAGAGGCTGAGTTCATTGATCTAAAGAATAACTTTTTACCTGCTGGCCTTACTCCATTAGAAGACATGTTTGATGACAATGATGTGCCCAAAAAGCCAAAAATGGAGCCTTTAGATGTTTTTGTAGAAGAACACAACATAGGGACAGAAGAAAAGCCCAAAATGATCAAATTGTCCAAAAATCTTCCCCTTGATCAAAAACCAAAGTATGTGGATTTGTTCAAAGAGTTCCAAGATGTATTTGCTTGGAGTTATGAGGACTTGAAGTCCTATGACACCTTAGTGATTAACAGCCTTTACCACACCATGGGGAACATTTAAGTATGTTAAAATGCCTTTTGGGCTAAAGAACGTTGGTGCCACCTTTGAAATGGCAATGGATATTGCATTTGCCAAGGAAATCCATGAATTCCTTGTTGTCTATCTTGATGACTTAACCCCTTTCTCCAAATCTGATCAAGAGCACCTTAAACACTTAAGGAAAATCTTCATAACATGCAGGAAATATGGCATTTCCTTGAACCCCAAGAATTACTTGTTTGGCCTTGAGGAAGGTAAGTTGCTAGGCCACATCATCTCAAAAGACAGTATCAGAATTGATCCGGAAAGGATCCAAGCCATCCTCCAAATTCCATACCCGAGAAACATAAAAGAGTTGTAATCATTCCTTGGAAAGATCAATTTCCTAAGGAGATTTATCCCAAATTTAGCCGAACTGATAAGACTGTTAAGTAACATGCTAAAAAAGGATGCCAAGGTAAGATGGTCTCTTGAAACCAAGCAGGCTTTTGAGAGTATCAAAGCTGCCTTGACTCAAACGCCTGTACTCACAAGTCCACAGTTTGACAAAGATTTTATTATTTTTTCTTTTGCATCTGAGCACGCTATAGCGGCTGTCCTTTTGCAAAAATATGATCAAGGAAATGAAAATCCCATTGCATTTTTCAGCCGAGCCTTAAGAGATGCACCCTTGAAGTATCAAATTATGGAAAAACAGGCCTATGCCCTTGTCAAGGCTATAAAAGACTTCAGAGTTTATATTTTATATTCACATGTGATTGCCTATGTCCCAAACTCTGTTGTAAAAGACATATTAACTCAAGAGAGACTAGAAGGCAAAATAGGCAAATGGATTGCCAGTATTCTTGAATATTACATTGAGATAAAACCCACAAAGTTGATAAAAGGACAAGGTTTAGCCAAGCTAATGTCCGAAACAAATTTTCAGGCCTTAGACATTAACCAACTGGACAATGAACAGGAGCTGGAGACTCCACAGATCAGTGAAACCTTTTTACAATTCCCATGGTATGCTGATATTTGTTATGTATTGTTAAACCTGTGTGCTCCCCCAGGATTGTCCAGAACCAAAAAGAGATTTTTATAAATGAAAGCATCAAAGTTTTGTGTCTTAGATGGTGCCCTGTTTTGGAGAAATCATGAAGGAATTTTGCTGAATTGTTTAACTATAAATGAAACCAACAGCATCATGAAAGAGTTCCATGTAGGGGACTGTGGAGGGCATCTATATTGGAAGTCCACTGCTGACAAGATTTTAAGGGCTGGTTATTATTGGCCCTCTCTATTTGAAGATGTCAATAAATTTGTTGTTTCATGTCACAAATGCCTTTGCCACTTAAGCCCATCTCAACCGAAAATCCTTTTCAACAATGGGGTGTTGACTTCATAGGTGAAATCCATCCCTCCTCTTCAGGCTAGCACAAGTGGATTTTAACAGTCACCGACTATTTCACCAAGTGGATTGAAGCCATCCCATGTAGGCAAGCCAATGACTCCACTATTATCTAATTCCTTAAGGACAATATCCTTTCCAGATTTGGCTGCCCTGAGAAAATGATCACTGACAATGTTGTTTCCTTCAAATCCAAAAAAATGATCAACTTCTGTCATAAATTTCATATTACCTTGGGCCACTCTATAGCCTACTACCCTCAAGGTAATGGCCTGAGTGAATCATCCAACAAAAGCCTAATCAACATCATAAAGAAAGTGCTGGAGGAAAACAAAAAGAACTGGCATAGAAAGCTCACAAATAACCTGTGGGCAGACAGACTTTCAACCAAGAGATCCATTGGGATGAGCCCTTATGAGTTAGTATATGGCATGGAAGCCAGATTTCCGTCATCTTTGGGCATTCCTACTATCAAACTATTACAGGAGATTCAAGCTGAACAAAATGACATTCAAAGAAGAATTAATCAGACCATTCATCTCCAGCTGACCAGAGAGCAAGTGTATGACAGAGCTCAGATTTTGCAAGAGAAACTCAAAAGGATGTTTGGTAAGAGAGCCAAGGCTGAGGATTTCTGTGTTGGCAGCAAAGTTCTAAGGTGGGACTCGCGAAGAGAAGACAAGGGCAAACATGCAAAATTTGATTTTATTTTGAAAGTTCCATTCATTATCAGCACTGTGCAAGGCAATAACACATATTTCCTCAAATCTGTAGATGGTAGCACAGTTGAAGACGGACCTGTAAACGGCCGAATGTTAAAGCATTATCATGATCCCTTTTGTTGAGAATCTCCCAGCGGTATTTTGTCTGTATATAAATGTTTGTATATATCAACACTTTGTTTAAATTTTGTGTAACAGTACAAATGATAGAGCACGCAAAAGAAAGCAGGCAGTGCTATATAGTTCACAAGCAATTCAGTTAAGGTAAAGTGCTTTTCTCATTCCAAAGTTTCAAGAGACTAACAGTCAGCACTAAGAAATTTCAATCTACAGCAACAATAGAAGATCAAGTCAGTCTGACCTACTATTCTTGGCTTTCCACAAGGAAAAGCCATCCCCAAGTGGAGCCACTGTTAGCCTCCTGCTGCAACAGGTTACTCATATTTCATGATTGACATTTTTACAAGCCAAATATGTCATACTTTGCATGCTGCAATTTTCCATATTTGCTACAGAGGCCAAAGAAGGATGCCATAAGAGTGTGCCAGTCTAAATGCCACTGCTATGTTCCAATTTTGATGTGCTACTCCATTATTGGAGAATTTTTCAGTTGAAGGGAGGTCCAAACAGCTTAATCTTGGTCTCCCTAGGTTTCAATTTTTTGTTTTAGAGTATAGAGAATGAATATCTGTCCAAACAGCTTAATCTTGGCAGATTCTTAGATAGGTAGAGAAGCAAGGGGGCTCAACAGATTAATCTGAGCCCCTGGATGAAATAAGTGTAGATGTAGATAGGAGGGCAGTCAAAAGAAAAAGGATAATCAAGGTCTGCGAGTCTAAGTGCACCCAAACCAAAAAGAAGAAAAAATACTAGGTAAGTAGGCTGGGTAGGTAGTTTTGAGGTTGCAGAATGTTGATTTGTGATCAAATTCATGTTTTCAAGTGTCATATCTAGTTAGGTCACAATTATCAGGCAGTTTCCATGTGGAGGAGCTCAAGCGAGGCATGTCTAACTTCCCCTTCTTCTTCTTTCCTCAATCACTCACTAACTTCCTCTAAAAGAGGTCAAGATCTGCTTGATATCTCTTAGTTTCATCATTTTCCATATCATTTGCCTTGGTAAATATAGGATTTACTCAAGGAACATTCAAACTCCCTTTATGAATTGTTTTCCCCCTGATAGCCTAAGATTCACATACTTAGCGTTTTCTTATCACTGGTCATATTAACTACTAATTTTAGATATGTAACTCCCTATCTATCTCCCCTTCCCTACTAAAACTATGTTAATAACTCCCCTATATACTTATCCCCTCCCCCTGGTTGAAATATAACCATAAGTACACCTGGGAATTGCTAAGTTTATCTAAAACTCAGCAAGAACCCTCATTTCCCCCCTCAAACCATCTTCTCGTGCATTTCGGACTCCTTCTGATGCACAAAACCCTTCATCACTCCGTAAATCCTTCCTCTAATGCTTTTTGACTCCTTCACAAAGCATAAAATCCCCCTCTCAAAGCACATAAAATCCTCCCAAGTATCTTTAACAATCCTCCCAAGGCATGAAAATCCCTTTTTGAGGCTATCAGACCCCTTCCCATGCCTTGAAATCCCTGCAAACATTAAAAATTCTGCTTCCAATCATAAAAGCCCGCATCACTTACCTTGGGCCTTGCTCTGATTGCAAAAGGGTTCTATCGGACCCCCTCCGATGCGATATCGCAATCGAGAGGGAAGTCGTGTATTAAAACAGTGCATAAAGTGTGCCCCCGATTGATTTGGCCGACAGCTATATCGCTGATCGGCGTATCGCTATAAAAAAACAAAGCATGCATGTGCGCTGCCGATATGGTCATCGCCGATGGTCTATTGTCGATCACATATCGGCGATCAGCGTTTCATATGAATCCACACCATATATATGGGCCTCGTCTCTTATCCTACCGCCGCATTCTCTATCCTGCCATCCGTCCGATTACCGCGCCCTAGATCTATGGTGAGTGGGTCTATTCGCTTCTGAACCTATTTGATACATTCGGGATGGGCGTCTTTCCCCTGCCACGTCACCCCGCTGTATAACGCTAATCGCCGATCGCCGATATGCTGATGTCATATGCCGTACAGCTGACGTCATGCTAACGTCACCCGCCAAAAAAAAAAGCGCGCAAGTGCGAAATCACTGCTTAGGAAGCCCAGATTCAAAATCTGAGGCGGTTTTCGATGCGCGATTAGTGCGTAGCACTAATTGCGCATCGCTACAGGAAATAGGCCGAAATGGGGAATCTTTTTGTTTAGCAGTCATTTTTGCGCCGAAAAGGGCAGAAAAGGGTCGATTTAACAGTTTTAGCATGTCAACAGAGAGAGAGAGCCCCATTCAGGCATTAAAGAGTATCAGAAGCGGAAAGAGGCCAAAACTCATGTCAAAGTGTATCAGTGTTGCGGCAAAGTGTATCAGCGAATATTTTCTCAGTGCTCAAAGCTGGTAAAACATTAAAGAGCCCCCAGCAAGTCAAAGAAACAGTAAAAGGCCATTTAAATGCCTCTCAAATCACAGTTATTACACATCAAAGCTACTCAAGAGCACTGGAGCAGAGACCAATGCACAATTATGATGAATGGCCAGCGCATAACAGCAAATAATACATTCCTACTCATTTTGAAACAGCTACCCCAACGTGGAACTTATATAAATATTTCATGCATTTACTTCAAGATAAGATGAATTAAAGCACTCATTTCCCTCAGATCTGTTTAAGATTTGTTGTAATAAATTCTCTTAGATATTTTCACTATAAAGAGACCCCTGAACAATGGAATAGGGGTTGTTTGTGGTAGTTAGTTGGCTGGTCCGATCCAAGAGAGACTCGCAATGCATATCTGATATGTTCTATAATCAAAGACTGCTGAAAGGATTGGAGCAATGACTGTGTGCTACGTATAGATGGTTGAAGAGTGACTATGGAATTCTTGTGCTGCTACATGGAACAATAAGTGTTTTTCGTTGTATTTTCATTATATATGTTTAAACCGCTATCATATCATTGTCTAAATAGCAGGAAAAATGAATAGCCTAGACTTTGGTTAATTGCACTCTATGCTCAATTTCTGTTGTTTCCATATGTTTTCCTCTGAATTAGATATAAATGTGAATTCCTTTTGGCTCATATTTTCCCTAATTCACCATGTATGACAGTTATCCAGGGATTCTTAACTGCCCCTAGATAGAGCTCATTCGCCTTCCCTCTTTTAAGCTGAGTGAGAGATTCTTAATTGCCTCTCATTCCTTAGATTTCATTCCATCCCTTTTAGCTTGAAAAGTTGTTTTATGTACAGCTACCTTGCTCCGCATTCCTCTTTTGACCAAGAAAACACATCAACAGTCCTACTCCTTGACTCCATGCCCAATGGTTTGAACTTATCGCACTATGCATGCCTCTCTGTTTGAAAGAATCATCCTTCCTTCCACCCAAACATAAAAAAAACCCCTTTGAACCCAATAACTAGCCTAAAATCATCCTCAACAAAGCTAAATCATTAAGAGAGAGCTCTCTTTGATTGTAGGTGGGCTAGAACCTGCAATCCAAAGATTGGTTTGTGGTTACCTTGGCCGTATCCCTTCAGGAGCTTAGGGACAACCTGAGTGATAACAATGACTATGATTAAAATAAGTGCTACAAATGGAACAAATATATCAGATCTAAAACTATTGTTGAATGTTCATTTTTGTTGTCATCAATTATAGAAAAGCGTGAATCATATGCTCTAAAACTTGTCTTCGCTCAATGTTTTTTGACAATTATAGAGAATTCAATTATAGAACATTGAATATAGTATAAAATCTAAAAAAAAATTCTCGAAAACTTGTGTTCAATTAATGTTTTGGTAAATGTCACATAATTTATACCTATGCAAGATCTTAAGCAAAACATTTCTTGAGAACCTTTACAAAATTGGTAAACAAACTAAAAATTAGAACAAAGTAATTAGAAGTGCAACCATAATAGAATACAATCTTTGCAACTCCTGGTTTACCATGATCAATATTTTTTATTCTGGAGGTTGCTTATATCTATAATGAGACTTTTTTGATATCCTAACTTGCAACTTCTGCACTTGTGCAACTGAAAATTGCTTAAGTTATGATAATAAAATTAACAAATATGAGTTATCAAACATTTAAAAAAGAAAAAAAAAAAAATGACTAAAGATTAAATAATACTCATACCTCGAAAGTATATACGATTCTTGCAATCTATGGTCCTTATCACCTTGTAATAGTAAAATTAATTACTTATCAATTTTGGAATCCACATCAAAACGAACCAACAAATGTGTTGTTTCAATTTATATGGAATAAATAAGATTACAGAAACCTATTGTATTACATCTATAATTGCCAACAAACTTTACTACTTCAAAACAAAATGCATATCCTGTGCATGATAAATATACACAAAGTCTAGGCCGTGGGGGTTTGGTCTAGTGGCAAGCGAACGATTGGCTAAGTCATTCGTGCAACTATGTAGGTCACGAGTTCAAACCCCAAGAATACCCGAGGGACGTTCAAGGCGGCCTAGGCGAACCCTCCTAGAGGTTATAGAGGTAGCTGATGGGATTCGACCCCGTGTAACGCGAGTACGATACCACCGCAGTTGCTGATTCCTCTAGTATAAAAAAATAAATAAATAAATAAATAAATATACACAAAGTCTAGCCAAACATGAATTTCACCATGATCGCTCCAGTATGAATGTGAAATATGAACACGACATTGTTGAATAGGGAAATTTGTCCAAATGTGATCAATAATTGTCTTATTCTCATAATAAAGATTCTCATTACTTCTTGTACTTTTTTGGAGCACACGTACTCTAATATTTTTTTGCTTCGTTTTCTATTTGAATTGATGTCAATATTGAAATCTACAATAAGTATAAAAAGGTAATCACTAGGCGTGAATTGTGCCTTTTTTATTGCTATTGTTTTAATGATAGTTGAAACAAATACAAGTGGCGCAACATACACATTTTTATGCATATTCGACATTGGAAGTATACTTCTAACAAAAAAAGTTTGATTATGTTATTGAAAATGTTTTTTTTTTATATGGTATCTATATTTTCTTGTATGAAAGTAAGTAGTCCATGAAGACAATTTGATATGTTGAAATCGAATTTGCAAAATTCAGTATTTGATGACGAAGAATTTAGATGCATTTCCTAGATACAAATAAGAATCATAACAGTGATTAGATCTTCATCACACACAATGTCATTCACATGAGAATGTAGACTTCATGTATTCAAAGTTGAAATCATTAAAGTATTTACATTTTCTATCAGATTTTCTATGTATTTTTATTTCCATGACACTTAAGTTCTTAAGCGTTTCATTTCTTCTAATATTTTCTTATTCACACAGAAGTTATTTTGTGTTAGTTTTTGAAGAAGATACAATGGTTCTATGGTTCTAACATGTAACAATGATGTGTAAACTAATGCATGTGTCAATATACCAGTCAGATCAAATGCAATTTCATTCAACATTAAATCATTTCATCGATGAATTGTTCTAGCACAAGCTAAATGTATCATAATTTTTTTTCACACTATAGTTTTAAATGCTTGCTATGACATGTAAATGGTTTTTAAACACGTAATATTGGATTCCAATTAGATGAAATTTTTTATCATATAGTTCATGGTACTTGTTTCTTTGCAATTTACCAATTTCTGGATTTACAAAATCTATCCATAATATACATTTTCCCTATTTTTGGTATAATTTTTGCATATTCCATCCGTGTCGTTAATAAGGCCATCCCTATATTATAGTTCTATCATATATCTCAATGAGAGCATTGCATTTGATAAGGATTCTTGATGGTAATATCATTTTTTCCCATATGATACATAGCCTATTTCCTTACTATCATATTCATCAATCAAATCAAGAACTATTAGCTCTTCCTTTACATGTAATAACATTTTTTCGTTATGCTTTTGTACATCCTTGTTCCTATAAAATAGATATGGAAAAAATGGATCTAGTGGAGTAGGTCTATAGCACTTATCGTTTATATATTTTATGTCTTCATCATATTATTGATCCACTCACGTTTTGTTAAGGATTTAAATGAATTTGTTGTCTTTTTGACACCTTGTGGTATGTAATTCATATCATTTCACTTTTTCCTTCCAGAAATTGTATGTTGTTTTTTCTTTTGCTAAAATTGTTTTAAAAAAATTAGGGAATCTTTGATAGGATGTGCTTGGAACAAGTCACTTGAAAATATTAGATCAATATTTCTGAAATAAGCCAACGAAGTATGCCTTATTTCCTGAAAATGTATTTTAACTTTGTATAATAATGTTGAACCTATCAAAGACGCATCATCAATAAGCATAACACATTTGTTCACAATGTTTTTCCAATGTGTCTAATTTTTCAAGTTTAAGCAAAAGATATTTGATTTTTTAAATGGTAAATTAAATGTAGAATTTAATGTTCTACCACCCGCATTGAACATTGCTTTCCGTGTATATGTTACGATTCATTAGCTAAGCCATGTCATATTCCAATATGTTGATGTACAAGCAAATTAGAGATTGGAATGATGTTTTAATAGTAAAAAAAAATTCAATGCTCGCACCACTTGTTACAAGTATGTACAATGTCCAATATGGATTTTTTTTCTCTGTCACTATTTTTTTTGTTTTGGGTTGAGCATTCTCATGATTCTATAGAATTATTTTTCTTCTGACATATGTAGTTGTTTTACATGTTGATAGGGTCTCCCAACTATTGATTTTGCATTTCAATCCTCTTGTAAATATTGAAAATCTGATTCGATATCGTATTCTTCTTAACATTTTTCGTTATCTATTTCTTCATATGTAGGTATATCTCTTTCAAATAATTCATTTTCTCTTTTTTCAAGCTCAGCTGCTATGTTTTCAATATTATTCCATGTTGTCATTGTTTCATTCATAAACTTTCATTCATTGCATTTTATGATTTCTTTAAATAATAACATTTTCCCAAGTCGAATATTGTTCTTTAAAATTGTTCTTGTCAATACGATATGGGACATATAACATTAATTGTTCTCTGTAAAAGTTATCAAGATAAAAACATTTATTATACTTTATGTATTTGATAATGCATGGTCTCTCAATGCCTCTTATTTTCCATGCTTGTAATGTATAACACAATGCAAATTCTGCTAAGCATACATGTTCAATGTGTTTTGGGTGTTGCACATAGTGGTCGATAATTGATAAACATGTTATGTTTTCTAAATCATCTGGTTCATGTTGTAACTTTTTTTGTTTTTTTAGTAAAAAGTACGATCATCTATTGTTGAAGTATTAATAAATATACATTTTCTTGAACTAGTATTTGATCGCAATGAAAACACTATATATACAACTTATTGTGCAGACATTTGTTGTAAGTTCAATAAAGATTTTCCAAGTATTGCAATTGTTTTTATGATATCGCCATTGGGTTTTTGACATTCACTTTGTATAAGTTTAAACATTGATGTCATTGTTTTATCTAGCTTTGTCATATATGAAATACAATAAGTAGTTGTAGCATATGAGTCAAGTAAAAATTGGGCATCAGTATTTGCACCCTAAATTAATGGAATATGCAAAGCTTGTTGGAATAAGGAATTGTTGCGAGGGGGGGTGTGAATCAGTAATTTAAGATATTGTTAATTTTATTTTCTTACTATGCTAATAGTCCCTTATTATGTCCTTTTACATGTGAGAGCATTCATTCATGAAACAATGAATCAATAAACTTTCAGACACACATACTCAAATAACAATCTCATGAGTAGCACACATTTGACATAGTGTTTTCACATGGAAACCAATAGGGAAAAAGCCACCAATTTGTTGTTTGTTTTATGATGTAGATTAAGCACCTACTTAATTACATTTTTTTGTTTGTGAGCATCCACTCGCTAGAGGCACCGACCCCATTTGTTTAGCAAGAACCAACTTGCCAAGAGGCATCAACCTCTTAAGTATGCAGGCACCAGCCTGCCACTAGCACTGTTATACTATTTCATACAATTTTCAAACTGAAAACAAAGGCATGCAATTTTACAAGTAAAATACCAACAAATGGTTGTCTGCAGATTCAATTTTTGTACTATGCTTTCTATGCTCACTTGTAGAAGACCTTCTCTTTCTACTCACATAAACACTTCCTTTGTGCTCTACCTTCACTATCAAGGGCTCTCCACTAACTTCACCTCAGCACTACCCATGCAACACACTTCTTAGATCCACTCCCTCACATCTTTTCTCTCTCACACATATGCTCACACCTCCCACCTAGCTCAATGGAGGTTCTTATTTCTGTTCTAGTGTTGAACTTGGCTTGATGTATCCATTGTCACCATCAGCATTGCCTAAGCATGGCATTCTATTCTTTTATTGTTTGATGCTTTCTCCAGTTCTGTCATTGCATTAAATCATAAGAATGGACGTTGATCACTTCTCTATCTTACTACATAACTATCCATGTTGTGTATTTAATTTTAGTCTTCTTACACATTTCATAGAGACTCCCCATGCTTATTAATGCCTCGCAAATATTTAGTTGTACAATTTCATGGCATCCATATTCTTTATTTACATCTTCAAAGCATGCACAAGAGGTCTTCAGTCACCAACCTTACTACTATGTATTCAAAACCACAACTGCCGACTCATACACCTTTAATGGCTTCTTGTACCATTATATCAAAGATTTTCCATTACGGTGATGCATAGTGGTGTAACACATAGAAAATATCAGTTGTTGATCTTTGATTATGTCTAGCCCCTTTTGTATTAGCTCCATGCTATAATTCCATCATTGGACCGAGGGTGGTGACTGGGGGATTAGCCTTAAGGTGCTTAGAATTTCAGACACCTATCAGGGGCTTTCTCCTTTCTTAAAGCTTTTGTGCCCTTGGTTTCTTATTTGTTCCACAGATAAGCGCTAACACAATCAGAGCACCCTTATCGGCATTTTTGACATGTTGCGCATATGCCAACAATCACAAACCATTGATCATTGATTTCCAATAGGCCCCTCTATTCAACCCTAGCCCTTGGTTCCTTAACAGCTCATCACCTCGTGCTAGCCCTCATATCGGATCCCTCTAATAAATGATTTCCAAATGTGGCCAATGTTCTAACCATCACAAACCTCTTATCACTGATCGTCGATGTGACGTCATCACCAGCAACATGGCACTCTTTGATTGGTGACACGTGTCACCTGGATATGGCCCATTAGGCCATCTGAAATGGTCTAAAACACTTACCACATGTCCTTATGTACTACCACATCATGCTGATGTCAGCAACCACTTGGCCTTATTCGAACCAATCAGATCATGCCATGTGTCCACATTAGGGCTCATATGAAACTATCATATGTCCTTATCAGACCCAATCAGATGCCTCCACATGTTTTTCCTGGAGGAGAGAGAAAGAGGTCTTGCCTACCCTGGTTTTCAATGAATTCCTTTGTAAATTCCTTTTTGGCCTTCCTTATGGTTTTTAACGTAATCGACATTTTACCGTATCATAGTTATATAAAGGGTCACCACTTAGGAAGTTTTGATGTGTGATCATCGATTATCCTATAACCATGTGCCGATCCTCGAGGTTCCATTGGAATTGGAGTTTTTCAATTGTCAACTGTTAAGAAGTTCCGACTTCTCCAACCCCTGATTTTCGACTTGCGATTTCCTTTGTAAAATGTTTCAAGGCATTCCCCCGATAATTTACACTATCGGTGTTCACTAATTGGGAGTTCATTAAAGTTGACTCTTTTGAAAATTTTGATCGTTGATATGGTTGGACGTCTAATATGTGCAAGACTGCTGACATGCAGGATCATCGATATTCCATGCTGTTGATCCTCCGATATGTGACTGTCAATATCACACAAGACCTCTGATATTGTGATTTTCGATGTGTCGGGACTTTCAATATGCAGGATCACTAATCTTTACTCAGCAACATGATTTCGCTATTGCGCTACACCTAGGAACCTCTAATCGTTGACATGCAATATTCTGGCACCTCTGATTTTCGACTGGACATGTGTCAAAAGGGCACCAACTCAAACTTGGAATTTTACAATTCTTTCCTTTGTTTTCTAGTTTGGGAAGGCAAAACTTCAACTGGCTCTAACTGTTGATCCAGAAGTCCATTCTGGGACTTCCATATACTGCTGGAAATAGTATTCTGAGAACTATACAGTGGAGGGGTTTTTATTAGTCTTTGATCCCATCAGCTACATCAGAGAGGGATCCAAAATCTCTACACAACTAGAATCGCAACCACCAAGGCATGAAGCCTGCAACTAGCATGAACTCCCTTCTAGACACCCAATCATCATGTTGAGCCTTATATGACATCAATGGCAAAACTTACACATCTAGCCACCTACATACCATAAAATTTCCAACAATACTCCCCTTTGGCGTTGATGGAAACACCATAAACTCCCCCTTAGGCTTGGCACTATTTTCTTCGATGCCAATCTTCTCCCCCTTTGACACTAGTGGCAAATAATACTTCACAAGCACTCATCCTAAACCAATGCAGTCTACTCTCCCATGAATTCCACCTGCTGAGTAGCTACCACCACCTACCAAAATGAAGTCATCTCGAGGGAGGAGTAACAACTCCTATATGTTTCCTAAGATACTCAAATGGCTCCCTTATAAGTGGATTGGTAAATATTTTTGTCAGTTTCTCTTTAGTGGGTACATTTACTAGTTTGACAATGTTGGTTGCAACTGTTTCCAAAAGGAAATGATACTTGATAGGAATATGCTTAGTTTTTTAATGCATGACTGGATTTTTTGAGATGTTGATTGCACTTGTGGTGTCACACATTATTAGGACTAGATTAGACAACTCTACCTGTATATCCTTCAAGGTTTTCTTAATCCATAGAATCTGCATACATCAAGTAGCAGTAGTAATATATTTTTCTTCAGCAGTCGATAGAGAGATAGAACCATGTTTTACTAACCCAGACACCAAGCATTCACCTAGAAAGAAGGTTGCACCAGAAGTACTCTTCTTATCATCAAGACTTCCAAAACAATTTGCATCTGTGTAGGCCTTCAAATTGAAGTCTTCACTCTTAGCATACCACAATCTATACTATTTTGTACCTTGAAGATATTTGAAGGTCCTTTTAACAGAAACCACATGAATTTCTCCTGGAAAAGCTCGAAATCTTGCCACAATTCCCACTGCTTGCATGATATCTGGCCTTGAAGTTATCAGATAGAGTAAGCTTTCTATCATCAATTTGTATTTAGTATGATTTACCTACATCGTTGCATCTTCTTTTCACAAATTACAGCTTGTAGTCATGGGTGTGCTGACAGGTTTGCAATCTTCCATTCCAAATTTCTTTAGAGTTTCCTTGAGATATTTGGATTGGGATATAAAAACTCGTCATGGAGACTGAGTAATTTTTAGACCCAAGAAGAAGGACAGTTCACCAATCATGGACATTTCAAACTCTGTTTGCATATAATTTGCAAACCGATGCCCCAACTACTCCACATCATTGCCAAATATTATGTCACCCACATACACAACCACTATCAGTAGATGATTACCTTCGGATTTTACATAAATATTTTTGTCAACTAAGCCTTTCTTAAACCCTTGTTATTGGAGATACTTATCTAGCCTTTCATACCAAGCTCTAGGGTCCTGTTTCAAACCATACAAGGCCTTCTTCAGTTTGCATATGAGCCCTTCATCAGAGGAGAGAAAAAATCGTTTTGGCTACTCAATGTAAACCCCTCTTCTAAATATCCATTTAGAAAGGTGTTAAGTAAACTTGACTCGGGATAGAGTCAAAGGAGTTTAAACAATGATGGTTTTGGGGCACATGGTATTGTGCACCCATGGTTTCTGCCCGTGGTATTATATGTAATGGAGCCTATAAAAGGCTAGAAGGACTTCATTGTAATGCAAGGACCTGGAGGTGAGCGGTGAAGGCTCACTTGGCCGAATTGGCCAGGGTTTTGGCCAGGATAATGAAATTTCATTATGATCAGGTTTTTCCCCAGATTTGGGGTTTTCCCAAATAAACATGTGTGTTTATGGTTGTTGTTGGTTATTTTTATATTTGTTTCTCTCAGTAATTCTCCATAATTAATTTGTGTTCTTGGGTAAATTTCTTAACCAAAGGCAAACTTCACATCCATCTAATATACTTTGATATTCTTGTGGGTGGAAAGAGCAAGAAATATTCTTATAGCCTCCAATCAAGCTACCGGTGAAAAGGTTTCTTAGAAATCTACCCCTTCTATTTGGACATATCCTTTGCAGACCAACTGAGCTTTGTTCCTGATTACTTGACCCTTTTCGTTCAGTTTGTTCTTGAAAACCCACTTGGTTCCAATAACATTTTTCTCTCTTGGACTTCGAACAAGCTCCCATGTGTCAATATTTTCAATCTGTTCTAGTTCTTCATTCATGGCTTTCACCCAAAACTTATCTTCACTTGCTTCATAGAGGTCCTTGGGTTCTACCAATGACAATAGAGCCAAATTTGCATGACTTTTACTTCCCACAAGTTTCCTTCTGGTCTAGACACCCTATCTTTAATCTCCAACAATCTGAATCTCAGGATGTTCCTTCTGTATGTGCCTAGAGGGTGTTTTTTACCTTGAAGATGTGCTTGATTTCTCACCTTCATTGTCTAAATTAGTCTCATTCATATCAACAACCCTCAAATCTTAACTTTCTTCTTCATCTGAGTTGAAATTACTTTCAGAGGGTTCAGGTTGTGAGCTTACTTCATCAACTACTATGTCAATGCAATCCTCTATCTTCCTTGTCTTCTTGTTGTAACATTTGTATCCTTTGCTTCGAATACAATATCCAAGCAGTATTCTGTCGTTAGCGTGTGAGTCAAAATTCCCAAGTTTCTTTTCATTTCTTTTAATGAAGCACTTTCCCCCAAACACCTTGAGGTGTTTAGCTGATGCAGGTCTTCCCTTCCATAAGAGTCATAGGGATTTTTGTCACTGTCAGGCCTGAGTTGAGTTACCTTTGACAAATATATTGTTGCCTAAGATGCTTCTCCCCAGAGGTTGTGAGACATTCCTACTTCATCTAACATCGCTCTGGGCATTTCTTGGATATTTCTATTCTTCCTCTCCACTACTCCATTTTGTTGAGGAGTTTTGGCCACTGATTACTGCCTCTTAATATCATGATCTTCACATAATTCCTCAAACTCTCTTGAGGTGAACTCTCCCCCTCTGTCTAATCTTAAGTATTTTATCTTCAAATGTTTCAAATTTCTACCTGCACCTTAAACTTCTTAAGTGCCCAAATGCTTCCAAATTTCTTTTAAGAGTAGAATCCAAGTAGCCCTTGTGAGACCATCAATGAACAATAGGAAATACCCCTCTCCTTTTGATTTTTTTTTCTCTAGTTGGGCCATAGATATCTGTGTGAATAAGCTCCAAAGGTTTGAATGAGGAGAACTATTTCGATTTGAAATGAGTCCCAATTTTCTTGCCAAACTGACATGACTTGCAGATGGTGTTATCAAGCATTCACAATCTAGGTAATCCTCTCACTGCACCTATCTTGTTTATCTTTATCAATCTGTAAAAATTCATGTACCCGAGCCTCTTATGCCAAAATTGTGCTTCACTTGTTTTGCTCAAATAACAACTGACCCTTGAATCATCAAACACATATACTTTATTGTGGGTCCTTTGCTTTTCTCACTAGTTTTCCATCCTTTATATTGAGAATCTCACAGTCTAATTTAGATCGAAAGGTCACATCATATCCATTGTCACGCATTTGGCTAACACTGAGCAGATTGTGCTTGAGACCTTCCACATAAAACACATTTTATGCTTTTGTCTTTTGATCAAGATTGACCACTCCTTTTCCCTTGATTCTTACTGGAGCGTTGTTTCCAAAAGTGACATTGCTTCCTTTGTCTTTTTCTTTCAATGAAAGAATTTTCTTTTGTCCCCAGTCATATGTTTGGAAAAACAACTATCCACATACCATTTGTTTTCTTTGTTATGAGCTAATAAGGCGAGTCCACATGGCATGCTCTTTTTGGTGTTAGTTTCCATCTTCCTTTATCCTTTTGGATATGTGTCTGTCTGTCATTTTGAGACTTAGATAGGTATTCAAACTTGCTTCTACACTCACTGGCCTTGTGCCCAAAATTATTACATTTAAAGCATTTGACTTCAATTTGTAGGGAAGAGAAAACATTTTGATTCCTAAGAGAGGAATCTTGAGACTTAGGAGTCCAGTATGTATTATATATAAGATTTTGATCTCTTTCAACTTTGACCCTTCTACAATCAATGGCTTTATGTCCAAAGATATGATACTTATATCAGTGACCATAAAATAAATAGGCAACCCTATTGTTAAAAGAATTATGAGATTTTTAGGTCCCTATAATACTAGTGATTCCCCCATTACTATTGTCATTGTAGCCCTTATTATTATTGTTGTGCCCCTATTGTCCCCATGCTGTTATTATTGTTCCCCATAGAAGCCCACTATTGTTATTGTTGTGCCCTTATATTATTATTGTTATGTTGGCTTTGATTATATTGTGACCCCTTAGACTCCTATATATAGAAAGGAGATTTTGTCATTTGTATCATCCAAAAAAAGGTTCATTTGTGTAATGTAAAGGAGTCTTCCCCTCGAAGAGGTTGATTCTGAAGTCGTTGATCTATATTTTCTATCTTTTTATGAGCCAGTTTCTTAATATTTGGTATCAGAGCTTTGGATTTTAGGGTTTCACTGCTCCAAATAGGTCATCATGGCATTTTTGCTATAAATTTTTTTCTACAAAGTTTCAAAAGCTAAAAAAATACTAATTTAAGCCAAAATCGTTCTAAACCTCGGGTCTAAATTTCAGCTCTTGTCTCGCTATATTTTCGGATATATGATCTGAGGAAGTTAGGGTTTTTGCAGACACTTGAATTACATTCCAAACAGGTGACCTTGGGAAAATCGTCATAAATTTCTCTCTGAGCATCATATTGAAATTTCGTATGAAGTTATAGAAAGAGGACAAACTGTAGTTTTCTTTGTATCTATTTCAGATCTAAATATCAAAACAATGACATGTGGCACGTCATACAATTTCTCTCTACTGAAAATTTATATAATCAGGTCATATTGGGAGATTGGGCATAACTCTTTCTTGAAGAATCCAATTTTGATTAGACTGGTGGCATTGGAAAGAGGAATCAGAGGGCTACCACAGGAAGTAATTGTAGGAATTTATAGGGTAAGTTGCTCAGATAGAACACCAAAGGACACCACTCACAGATCACAGATCAATACACCAGTATTCTTGACGTGGTTAAAACCCTCAAAGAGGAAACAGTCCACGACTTGAACCAACGTGGCCACTTCAGGCAATTTATTAATAAAATAAAGAAAATCTACATAATATTCTCTCGTGAACGGTCACATAAAAAATGACCCTCCATGCTCTTTAAATAGAGATCATGGACCAATCAGGTGTTAAGCCATGGATCAAGTGTCGGTAATCCTGAGGAGAGAATGAATCGTCGGATCACTTCATGTCTAGAACTTATCATAACTGTCGGATTGTAAGTTAAAAAAGTACATAGTAAAGAAACACACTTTACCTAACTCTACACTAGACCAAGTTATACTTAACTATTTCCTATGTGTCGAAATATCGTAACATCCCCCCTTAAGAATAACTTGGGATAGGATTGAAGGATGTATAAATATGACACAATAGGAGAAGGAATGAGGCATTAGAACCTATCCCCCCTTAGTGACAACTTCTTGAACTCTAACCATAAATCGAAGTTTAGTAAACTTTGCCTCTGTGAGAGCCTTTGTAAAGATGTCTGTAACTTGATCATCGGTTGAACAATATTGCACTTCAAGAACATGGTCATAAATGAGCTTTCTGATGAAGTGCATGTGTAGTTCAATGTGTTTTTTGTGCTGATGTCGGACTATATCTTTGCATAGTTGAATGGCACTTTTATTATCACACCAAAGTGTAGTTGGATGGTGCTGTTGAAAGCCAAACTCTGAAAGGGTCTGACGAAGCCACAGGGCTTCCTTACTAGCTTCTACGGCGCCATGATACTCTACTTCTGCTAAAGAAAGAGAAATGGAATTTTTTTCTTGCAAGCCCATGTAATAGGTCGAGAACCAAGAGTGAAGACATAACCTGTAGTAGACTTCTGATCATCAGGGTCACCAGCCCAATCGGAAGCAGTGAAACTAACCAATAGAGGAGATGCTTCTACACTATAATGAATCCCAAACTAAACTGTACCTCAAACATTATGAAGTATTCTTTTAGCTACTTTTTAATGACTTTCATGTGGGTTTGGCATAAACCGAACAATAAGGCCAACAACAAAGGAAAGGTCGGGAGGGTATGGGTCAGATACAAAAGTTTTCCTACAAGCTGACAGTATAAGGTAGCATCAACTTCAGGGGAAGTATAAGTGACTGAAATTTTGGCTCCATACTAAAAGGGAGAAGGGGTCGACTTACAGCCTTCCATGTGAAAGTGGTGGAGAAGATTACAGGCATACTTGGAATGGGAAAGGAAATACCTTCCTTGGATTGCAAGATTTGAAGACCAAGAAAATAATTCCAGTGTCCTAAGTCTGTCATTTTAAACTACTTTTTAAGGCTAGACTTCACATGGTTTATAAGGTTGGGATCACTACCAGTAAGGATAAGATAATCAACATAAAGAAGAAGAATGATAAGAGACTTACCCACTTTCTTGGTGTAGACAGTATTATCAAAATGACACCTAAAAAAGCCAATATCTAAAAGAAAGCTATCCATTTTGGCATACCAAGCCCTAGGGGCTTGCCTGAGATTATAAAGGGATTTCTTAAGACAACATACGAGGTTGGATTCTGTCTGTATAAATCCAGGAGTTTGTTCCACATAGATTTCTTCATTCAAGTCCCCATGCAAAAATTTAACATCCATCTGATGGACTTCCCATTTGAAAGAGGCAGCAAGGGAAAGAACAAGGTGGATAGAGTTCATTTTGGCAACAGAGGAGAAGGTTTCAGTTTAGTCAATGCCTTCAACTTGTGAAAATACCCTTAGAAACAAGATGAGCTTTATGTTTATCAACTTTTCCATCTGGTCCATACTTGGTTTGGTAAACCTATTTCCATCTAACAAGTTTTCGCCCCTTTGGAAGAGGAACAAGATCCCATGTGTCATTTGCCAATAATGAATGATATTCTTCATTCATAGTTGCGTCCCAATCTAGATGGCCTGAAGCTTCTACAAAGGTGTCAGGATCATAATTCACTAAAGCTTGAGCCAGTAAAAAAGAGGCTCTATTGAACTGAGAACATGTACATCATTGGTCTGTAGGATCACCTGCAAGAGCACCTATTGCATCCTAAGTAACACAGACCCATTTTGGAAGCTGACGAGCTAAAGGAGGATCTTGAGAAGGTGGGGGAGGATCTTCATCCTTGCTGTCATCATCTGAAGAAGAAATATTATCAGAAGTAGAAGGGATAGAGAGAGGTGGCACATCCACCGAACTAGGCTTGTGGGCCGACATATTTTTAGCAAACTTTACATCTATTCTAATGATAACATTTTTTGACTTTAGTGGAATAAGTGTATATCATTTTACATCTTCAGAATATCCAACAAAAATACATTTTTCACTCTTAAGTTCTAAGGCTTTATGTTTCTCATCGGTAATATGGGCCCATGCTTCACTTCCAAAAACATTAAAGTGACTTACATCTAGTTTAATTGGGCTCCATGCATCTTCTAGAGTGATATTCTTTAAAACCTTAGTAGGAGTGTGATTTACTATGTAATTTGCACATTTAATTGCTTCTACCCAAAAATTAAGACTAAGTCCTTTAGATTAAAGCATATAATTAGCCATTTTTTTTAAGGTGTGATTCTTCCTTTCAGCTACACCATTTTGTTGTGGAGTATATGGAACATTATGTTGCATTTGAATTCCATGTTCAATGAAAAAGTTGATGAATTTGTTGTTAACATATTCTCCACCATTATCAGATCTTAGCTTAAGAATTTGATGTCCAGATTATTTTTCAACAAAGGCCTTAAAGGCCAAGAACATGTTATATACTTCACTCTTGAGTTATAAGAAGTATACCCAAGTGCGTCTGGAGAAATCATCAATAAAAGTTAAGAAATAATTGTGGCCAGAGTATGAAACAACTAGATGTGGACCACATAAATCACTATGCACAAGCTGTAAAGGGGCTGAAGCGTGCCAAGAGGCATGTTTTTCAAAAATATCACAATGATGTTTTCTGAGCACACATCTGGAACAAACACCATCTCTGCAAGATACCATAGGAAGGTCTGTCACCATATTTTATTTACATAGATTTTGAAGGGAGTGATAGTTTAAGTGACCAAATCACTCATGCCAAAGTTTGCTCACTTCATCATTATGAGAGACAAATACCGAGGGAAGAGTTGATGACCCAAAGTTGTTAAACTTATACAACCTTGTAGAATCATTAGCAATGCCAGTAGCTAAAATCTGACTAAGATGCCTTAAGTCCTTAATTACAACATCATGAGGTGAGAATTCAACTATTTTACCTTCACCTGAATGAGTTATCTGATATACAAATAGAAGTTTGTAGGATAAGGTTGGAACACATAATACATCATTAAATTGACCATTATCTAGATGAATAGTTCCAATCCCTACAACACTAAGAGATCTATCATCACCAACATATATATTTTTGGTGCTACAATCATTTAAAGAAGAAAACATGGCTTTGTTTTTGGCCATGTGATAAGAAGCTCTAGAATCAATGAGCCACTCATGAGAATGAGAAGAAGAAGATATATTTAGTGCATAACCAGACCGAAATGCTTGACAACTACATCAAGAAAGTGTTATTCCTGAAGATGAAGTTGAAGTTGAAGAATGCTCCAAATGGATGTTATGCTTCTTCGCTGCTACTTCCAAGGCTTCCATGTTCTTAAAGCATTTGCATTCTAAGTGGCCATCTCAATTACAAAAGTTGCAATTTCTATCAGTCTTTTTCCCTCTGTATTTATTTGCCTTATCATTTTGTTGAAATGATTTTTCATTTTGAGGCTGAAATAGCTTATGACACTTGTTTGGTTTAGGACCATTCTTTTTTGGATACTACTTCTTAGGATTCTTTGAATTTGGTTGATGTTGGGAGGCTAACACTTTCTTAGAAGATTTTTCAAGATTAAGAAGACCAAGATGTAAGAGTTTTTCTTGTTCCCTTATTAAAGAATCACAAAAGGCATCAAAAGAGGGGTACTTGTAGTCTTGTCCTTGAGAAATGAAGGCTTCTCTGGTAGAATGGAAGGTGGAAACAAACATAGAGTAGGCTAGTCCCAACTTAGTAAGAATGGAATAGATAAGGCTACCATCTTCTTTCTTAACCTTAACACCTTCCAAGAGAAGTCTAAGGGTCTTGAACATGGACAAAAAAATATTCAATGGAAGAAAAATTATTTGGGTCCAATGTAAGCAACTCATTTTCAGGTTGATGGGCTTTAATTTCATTTTTAATTCCAAAAACTTTAGTGAGCTGTTTCATTTCTTCATTAGGGATATCAAGGTCTGCGATATGGAATCTAAGGTCTAGAGAAATAGACATCCCTATCAACCCACATGCTTGATTTTGCCTATTTTCCCATTTGGTTGCTTTATCTTCATCTTTAGGATTATTTTCTTGGCCTGAGGCTATTTTGTAAAGACCTTTATTTCTAAGTAAGTCCATAATGTAGGACCACTATTGGAAGTAGTTGGTGTTGTCAAGAATAACTTGGCATGTAATTTCCATTTTAACACAAACCAAATATTTATATGCTGAAACTAAGTGTTCCAATGGAAAGATCTTGAAAAATTAGGCCAGTTAAAAAAAATGACTCTGAAAATGGCTTCCGGATGAAGAAGTTATGGCTTTTTGAAGAAAAGTTGTTGAGGATACTCACGAAGTGCGTGAATGTGCGGAAGTGAATGATAATGTTATATTTAAAAAAGAAATCTCCCCCCTTTCCAAACTTAATCTAAATCACTTTTACAATGGTACTCTATGAGCTACCCACCAAAATTGTAACTCAAATAAAAGATAAAGAGACTTTAAAATTATAAGTGACTTACTTTTTGTAATGGGTGAGAACACTTTTACATAAAGTAATTTTAAAACATAAGTTACATGTGCTTTTTGAAAAAGTAACTCAACAAAAAGAAAGACTTGAACCCAAGACCTCTATTCTCATAAAGTAACTTTCGACCAAGTGAGCTAGTTTAAGAGGTTAGTAATTTTTGGAAAAGAGGAAAGTTTTTTTTTTTTTTCACTAAAGCTTTGGGGTGCGTGCTTACTTGAAAAAGATCTTTTTTCCTACAAAACGAAAAACCGCACAACCCAACACGGACATGCAAAAAAAAAAAAAAAACAAACCTTATGGCTTGAAGTTAGCTTCCACCAGAAACTAAATATTTTACTCAATGTTTTTTATTTTCCGAGATCACACTAAGGCGCAACGGAAAAGAGCATACACATGAGAAAAATCCTTCCTTTCTGTTTCTGATTTGCCTAGATTGCACAAAGTCATGAGGAAAAGAGCATATGCAGAAATGAAAAGGTATAGATCCGGTAATAAAAAACAGAGAGCTAAATAAACCAAAATAAATAGAGAAATGAAAAACTAAAACTGCAAATAAACACTATATACCTCCAGATCTTAAAAATGACATAGCTAGGGCTACCAGAAACCTTTTCGTGTGAAATGAAAGGGGTTCCTCACTGGAATAGATGCTCCTAACACAATAGAGCAGTCCTCTTGACCCAAAAGCAGTTAGAAATAGTAGATCTAGGAAGTGACATTTAGATGTAGTTGTATTGGCTTCCGATTTGGATCACCAATGGATGCGGCCCTCAAATAAATCTCATACCACGTAGGAATTTACAGGGCAAGTTCCTTAGATAGAACACTAAAGGACACTACTCACAAATAGATCACAAATCAATACACCAGTATTCTTGACGTGGTTAAAACTCTCAAAGAGGGAAACAGTCCACAGCTTGAGCCAACATGGCCACTTCAGGCAATTTATTAATAAAAGGAAGAAAATTTACATAAGCTTCTCTCATGAACGATCATGCTACAAATTACCCTCCATGCTCTTTAAATAAAGATCATGGCCAAATCGATTGTTAAGCCACGAATCAAGTGTCGGTAATATCGAGGAGAGAATGAACTGTCAAATCACTTCATGTCTAGAACATATCATAACCATTGGATTGTAAGTTACAAAAGTGCATAGTAAAGAAACACACTTTACCTAACTCTACACTAGACCAAGTTATACTTAACTATTTCCTATGTGTAAAAATATCCCAACAGAAATTTTAGACCTTGGATATCCTCAATTACAGGGATACAACAGATTCAATATCGAGCTTCTACAAAGCGAAAAAAAGGTGTGTAGTCTTTTTAAAATTTTGCATAAGTTTGGGTTGAAAAATTAGTTTGAAGTTCAAAGGGCATAGTGAAGCATAATTATCATTAATTGATGATCTGAAGAAAGAAAATGGAAACATCTAGTAAGAAACTTGAAAGCTCTAGCATGACTCATGAAGAAGAGGAAGAAACGCAACATGATATATCAAAATTACAATACCAAGTGCAACAAATTTGACTCTCACAAAAGGTAACATAAGCTAAGATTAATGGTTTAAAGAAAGGTGTGGAAGCTAAGATAAATGGCATGGAAGCTAAGATGAATGGCATGGAAGTTAAGATGGATGGTGTGGAAGCTAAGATGGATAGCATGGAAGCTAAGATGAATGGCATGGATGCTCAGATGGATGGTATAGAAGAAAAACTGAAAGGTGACATGGAAGATTTGAAGATAGATTTGACTAAGTTGCTACAATAAATTCTTGCTAATGCTGAAAGGGTAGTAAAGAAAACTCATGATGAGATAACCAAGGAATTGAATTGCTTCCATACTGCAGTAAAATTGACCCCATTTATGGCACTTTATGGATATCACCCACCATCCATCACATCATATTTAAGAGAAAATTATAAGGTTCAAGCAGTGGAAGATCACATTGAGCATCAACAACAAGTT
>APFE031035346.1:7889-25891 GCA_000404065.3 Pinus taeda | reverse complement strand
ACTCTAAGCTAACCCACCCAAAAACAAAGTCAAGCAATCAAAAAACAAAAGAAAAAAGACTCTTTTCAGATCAAAGTAATATTCAAAGGAAAAATCAATCACATCAATGGATTCCCCAGTGGAGTCGCCAATTTGTCATGCGTAAAGAGTTATTTTTGCTGACAAAACTAACCTCCCTAGGAGTCTAAGACTCTCTAGTGACAAACAAGACAATTAAGAGCAATATCCTTCTCTAAACATGCATTTACCATACAAGAAATCAAGTGTTTAGATCCTACCTGTAGTCCAACGCTGTTGTAGTAGTCCAACCTCGTCGATCCGGATGAGCTCCTCCTTCACTTCGGAACCTGCATTCACTAACAATCAAACGATTAAATAGCACCTGAATATCTCATAAAATAAAACATATTCAACATACAGACCAAGGAGTATATGAAACAACTCATTAATAACAAATTGTTGAGAAGAATGGACTTATTTGTATTAATAGGAAACAAAAGAAACCATTACAACCTGAGCCTTGGTGTTGTGCAAGTTCCTCCCAGGGTCCAGCAAGAGTTTTCCTTTACTTTGATAAGCTCACCCACTTCCAAATGAAACAAGAAAGGATGGGAATCTCTCCTCACAAGCTTCTACAAGGAAGTCCTAATTCCAGCAGCATCTACCCTTTGGAATGTTCAGCTTTTCAACCTCCCCTCCTCTGGCCCAATGCCTGTATTTATAATGTTCTAGAGGAAGTTAATCAGGTGCACCATCAATGGGATAAGCCCCTCTTTTGGATGGGGTAGCTCCTCTCTTGATGGGATAAGTTCCTCTTTCATAGGAATGCATGAACCATCTGGAGGCGCTCAATACACGTCAAACAATCTTCTAGAATGCTCTAGAAATGACCACAAGTAACTTTTAAGATGAAACTTGCGCCTTTTGACCTTTACAGGAGTACGCACCCATCCCTTGACTTACAGAGTGTACAAGTACGTACGTACAATGAGCTTGGGATGCGTACACGCAGGCAAGGTAGAGAGAACCTGCGTACCCAGAGATAAACATGATTTTTAATGACTTTCTCTCTTTCTTGAAGTTTGACATGGAGAGCAAAGGTATAAGGCTTGACAAGGAGGATAATATGACTGTTGATGGAGCCATACTAACTGCAGATAGTCATGGTGACAAATTTTAGTGTAACACTTGGAAATGAATCTCCCAAACACAATCCATAGATTTGAATGCAAAACCCAAGAGCTCACACACAATAGGGATCTCTTTAGCATTGAATTACATTAATGCCCACCACCCTAAAGCCATCAATAAAATAGGTGCAAGGGAGAAAAAAAAATTCAGAACTATCTGAAGAATGAGCTTGCCACATGCAAGGGTTGAAAGGGGCAGAAATATGCATGGCAATTTATCCCTCCTTTTGCCACAATATCCATATAGATAGGCCAATAAAACACTTCATAAACCTTATGATTTCGAATGTAAGGAGGAGAGGGACATTTAAGGGTGTTTATGTTTATATTTTTATGGTTTTCCTTTCCCTTTGTAACATACCCATATTCTCTAATAGGTATAAAATGAGAAGGAATTTGGAAGAAATAATTCATGGAATAGATTGTCATCGTAGTATACCATTATTGATGGTATGTCCTACTTCTAGAAGACAAGCATGATTTTCCTATGCATCTACTTCCTTACTTTGATTCTCAAGGTGTTATAGAAGGACTTGTGTTCAAAACAATCTAGGATACTTTTAATTCTACGAAGAAGAAGGCATGGGTAGTTATTCTTAGGAAGAGATCCTCTTCGTAAATGTTGAATGGTAAGAAAGGAATCTCCAAATATTATTTCCTTAGAGATATTCCTTTCTTTAGCAAAAAGAATCCCAAGCAGGAGCCCATACATTTTGCCTAGATTGTTTGTCCTCTTGCCAAGTCCCCAGGAATACTTAACTTCTTTGTTTCCGTCAGGATTGAAGAAAATTTGTCCCCTCCTGTCACCCCTAATAATCATGTAATAGTTAGGAAAATTATTATGAAATAATTAATGTTTAACAATGGTAATTTGTGCCCTTTACCAAGGACACAACCTATCAACCACTACAATATACTAGGTATATTACAACTTCCCTTGTGTTCCTTGCCTTATCACCTCTATATACCTCACCATCCACTCCAATTCACACCTTTATCCCCATTACCCTACTTTTAAACCCTATGTTTCTCTCCCACACACTCCTCCCCACCTCAATCACTCCCTACCTAAAGTCATGATAGAGAATTCACACATTTGAAATATGTTTTAATCATGGAGAAATCATGAACATCCAAGGAGTAATGCCTTTAAATCCCAAGAGAGGTGAGGAATTTGTATGTAATTATACTCCATTTGACTATTAATTATTTACTTAGTTTTCCTTCTCACCTTGTGTTGTAATAGCTACAACAACCCTAAATTTTGGTATACTTCTAAAATTTGGAGTCCCCCCTCATCTTGTGTGTTAAAATATAAACATCCTTTTATGTCCCTAAGTAAATCAGTAAAGGAAAATGCAATGGTAAAACACCCTTATTTCATCACACTTATCCTTAGTTCATGCAATGTTATTCATTAATGCAATGAAATGCTTCTCCTTAGCATGGCACAGCTTGAAGTACTTCCTTAACACACCGCCTTACCACTTTGTGCAAGTATTATCATGAGGTTGCATTCAATGCACAAAGAGGCCCTCACATGTGAGATAAATTTATATATAGGATGAACTCAAATTAATTTGCACCTTGTCTCTTTGTCACTAAAACCTTCATTTTATCAATGCACTAGGGCATAGTAGTTCATTTTTTATTGTTGATCTTCACACCCCCCCTAGGAGCCAAACAATGGCACTAGGTTCAATGGGAGATATGGCCCCACTGAAGAAAATATTGTGTAAAGAGATCACGAAAGGTAATGAAGAAGGAGCAAAAGAAAGTTCAATAATATTAACTCCAATATGTGCAGATACAACTTATTATATAGATAAACTAATATTGATGACTTGGTTTGGAATTTATTGGACATTTTCTCACAAGGAGGTCCCCCAAGATGAGGAAGATAATGAAGTATATCAAAATGTAAGGAACTCTTGGCTACACAAAGTAGCATTGCATCCTATTCTTATCTTGTGTGTAAAGAAAACTAAATGGATAATAAAATGAATCAACACAAGGGACATGACCATCCAGGACAATAATGGTGCATCTACAGCGTATACATATCCTTGTATTGTTGAGTATTAAAAACTACCAAGCTATGAAGTATGCCTCACAACAACATGGTATGATAGTTTTTCCTTAGATAGTAAGGATGTCCTAAAAACTTGGTGGAAAGATCCCAATAAGTTCCAACATCAATCTAGTGTAGTATACAAGACCAAGTTGATAAGAAATGAATATTAGATAGTAGTGGTGATGTGTTGTAGATTATATGGTAGGTCAGATGCAAAAATGTTCGAAGAGGAATGGGTACCATCAATACACACATGTACTCAATGAGTAAGTGTATTCAATTGGGTGGAGATTCTAGTAACCTCCATCATGGAAAATGTAAAGCAAGCTTGGAATCTACCCACAGGAAAGCAAGTTGAATTTTACATGGCATCATTTATGATGGATTCCATATGTGTGAGGTGTAAATTTGATTCATTGGGATGGATGTGGACCTTGGCTCCATACATACTAGTGTTCCACATTTATTATAGGATCCTATGGGACACTAGCTATAGGGCCATGTACCACCAAATCACTGAGAATTCCTTTTCACCTTAATATCACATAATCTTTGACACAAACTCACCTTGCATGTCAGACAGAGCCATTACGACATTGCAGGATATCATTGATTGGTTCACACTGGTAGTTTCAACACATATCAGGGTATTCGAAGCTTGCAAACCTCCTCACTAGATTCCTTTGTTCGTTACAAAGAAAAAAAAACTTGGAGGAAGTTTCATACTAGGTAACAACAAGACTTATAGTCATTCTAGTCATGCAAAAAAGGAACCATGGCCCACTTTTCCCACATATGTAGGAACATAGTGTGTTCAAGTTTTTAGATAAGCAGAGGCAGAAGCCAATGATTTAGAATGCTTTGAGTTTGGAAAATTGAGTTGTCACATATATGATTCTAGGGTCATCGCCACAAATCACTGTAAGTAGATAAAGTAAAAATGGACATACACACCAAACATAGATGAAGAAGAAGAAAATTTCAAGAAATTTTACAATGTTGCAAAGTTCTTAGATGCAAAAAAGGGGATTTGTAATTCTCAACACATGAATGTTGTCAAAGCTTCAAACAGAAAATCCTCTCAAAGGAAAAGATACCCAAGAGAAGAAAGCTACCCAAAAAAGAGAAAGGGTTCAAGAGGAAAAAAAGAAATGTAGATAGAAAATTTTGAAAGTTGAATAAGAAGCTAACAAATAGGAGGAAGAAAAGAAGAAGCAAGAAGAAGAAAAAAAATAGGAAAAAGAAAATAAAAAGCAAGAAGAGGCCAGAAGAAAATAAGAAGAAGAAAAGAGAATACAAGAGGAAGTAGCAAATAAACATGAAGAAGAAATACTTGCAAAAGAATTTGCTGAAAAGCACATACAAGAAGAAATTAGACAAAAAGAGAAATCTTAGTGGCATGTCATATTTACCCCTATGGATATTGAACCTTCTACACCACTCACCAAAGGATATCTACCACTTGGAGAGATGGTCATTTCAGCTGAAGAGGAAAATCAAGAGCTTGATCTTTCCAAATTTAGATTTGACCATGGTGCAAATAGAATTGTTTACGAAAGGTGGAATTTCTTAGCCTAAGAACTAGGCAAACCAATCTCGGTGACCACTGAAAGAGATATAGTGAGAGATACTATGAAAAACCCATGGAAATAGCTTTTGCAGGGTTTTCATTTTCCGCTACAATAGAGAATAACATTGAGCACATGTTGAACAAGGTTAAAAAACTTGAAAAGAATCTGGTTGATTCCTAACAGGAGAATGAAAGGCTTCAAAAAGAGAACCAAACTTTATTAGCTTTGAATTCCCATGAAGGTGACTATTGAGTGGCAACGCTGGAGGAAAATAGAGTAGGAATATATCATGAAGTGACTAAATATGATCATTCTTTTGAAGATAGCCTCCTCTCTCATGGCCATCCAAAATGAATCAAATTAAAAGGCACGTTGTTAAAGCAAGCTTCAACTATCATCAATATAATCTATGAATGGGATAGAAAGTACCTTGATGCCCAAGCTGATCTTCCAAGGAGAGATGTGATGGGCAAGGAAAGGGCTAAAAAATAAATTAGGTTAATCATTCTAGCCCGTAAAAAACTGGGGAAATATGTAGCCAAGATACTAAGCAATTATTGGAAATGTCATCGGAGCATGTGGGGAAGTAAGGCTAGAGAAACAAAGACAACAAGAAATATAGGAAATGATAGATGCAAGTAGGATGGCTATTACTCAAAAGGATCTCAAACCCACCAAAGAGGTTATTGTGGAACACATGGTAGAACTAACAAAGTTGCATAAAATGTTCCCCATGAATTTCCATCAAGTTGAAGCAGACATGAAAGAAAGAGTGCCTAATTGTTTGGAATATGAAGTCGTCTACGAAAGCCTAACATCAAGAAAAGTATTATCTATGGAAGAAATTACAAAGCATAGCACGATTACATAACTCAAGAATTGCAAGTTCAAACCGTAGCATTGGAAATTTTGGAATTAGTGTCATAAGCGATGTTTATTTTATTAGTTTGAATTTTCATGTAAATTATTTAAATAAAATAAAATTAGAATTAAAAGTGAAATAGATATTAGAATATGGACAAAAAATGAAAATTCATGTGGAAGATGAAAAGTCATGAGGGAATTTGAAAGGTCATAGGAGGTGAAGAGTCACCCCACTTTGTATAAATATACCCTCATGGCTAGTTAGAAAGGACTTTTAGTTTTGGACTCCTTTGAGCACCTTGGAAGAGGAAAGCTTGTACACTCCTTTTGAAGATCAAGTGATAGTTTGGCATTTCCACTCGTGAATATGTGTAATGGTGCATTGAATATCTCAGCATAATAATGAGAATCTATTTTGGGCCAAGGTGAGCATTTCATTCACGATTTGTTGAACATCGTAAGACTGTTATTGTGATTGTTTAATGATATGTGATTGTTGTTAGTGTGTTGAAGATTAATTAACTGCATTGTTGAATGGAAACTCATATATTACTTGAGATTGTTTGTTCATTTGCATATGCTTTCATACTAGTTATCAATCGTGAACTACTTTAAAATTGGTAACTAAAATTACTCTTTATTCATATATCTTAATTCAATTTTGGCAACATTATTTCTTTGAGATCCATGTTTCTCTACTTAAGTTGTTGTTATATTCATTGTGTCTTTTTCTTAGAGTATTTCATAAAGTTGTTAAAACTTGCACTCTACCATAAGTCTAATTGATATTTCCTTTCTCCTGCTCAATTTATCCAAAACCAAATTATTAAATGAACATGACGGTAGTCGAGCCCACATACCGGATGGGACTCGTATCCCAAATGGCGTAAGGTATAGTTGGGACTTTATACTGGACAGATCCCCTAACTGTAGGTGATGCATTTCAGCCCATCAACACCTTGCTACATAAGTCTTTTTATATCTCATAATAGTATAAAAATATTAGTATAGATCATATAAGTAATGAAGTATCCATTAATAAAAATGTAGTAATAGAAATTTCAAAATTCCATCTAGATCCTAATTACAAACTTTCTCATGTCCCATATCAGTGACTATATTCTACAAAAATCTTTGATTTAAAGGTTTCTCAAAGAATTTGATATGAATTTATGAATATCCTTATACCTCTAGGACAACATGCATATCAAATACTACTTATAAAGTAAGATGATATTGATTATGGCCTCAAGAATGATTATCAATGTGTTCATATTGTACTTATGCAATTTGCTTTAAATCCTTTAGTTTGTCTTGGTTTGAATGCATCTAGTCTTCATTATTCTTGGCTCACAACATTTAGATTTTCCAGAAGCTTTTATTAGTGGTTTTTAGGCACCACTTCATAATGGCCCAATGTGGACTCGCATTTATCCTAGATGCTATTTTAACCTTATAGATCTTCATCTCCATAATTGTCTCTAAACATATATCTATCTTGATAGTTTTGACACATTCTCTAGTATTCATATTGTCCAAATCAAAACTTGCATTTGAATTTTTTTTGTAATGACTACCTTACCCCCTTTATGTAAAAATATATTTAACCATGCTTCTTACGAAACTATGGTGATTGGACCTAGAAATGCAGTTGAAGTACAACTAAATTTGCACAAATCATTAAATTCCCAACTGAATGAAACCAAGAATATGTTCCTTTAAGCGAGGAAATTAAACAAAAAACCCCTAGGAGACAAAATATCAAAACATCATCATCTAGCCAAGAAGTTAATGGGTTAAACAAAACCCCATTAGTTACCTCACTTAGAAGGTGTTTATCTCTAAGAACCTCTATTTTTGCATACAGGTTTCCAAATAGAGAAAATAATATTGATGACAATATAGATTGTGAATATTGAATAATGTAAAAGCATATGTAGAGAAGACTAAATTTGAAAACACATATTTTAAAATATCAAAAGCAAGTAATATTGTTTCTACACAAGCTCTATCATCTCCAATTGTACAAAATGACCAACATAGTAATTGCAAATAATGTATCTCTTCATTAACTCAATATTATCCTTTCTAAAATAAGATGAGAAGACCATCATTTCCTAGATAAAATCCTATCCAAACCAAGCTAGTTCCAAAAATATCTTTACCTCACATTAATGCAAAACCTAACTTTAATGAAGGTGCTCTAGTAGCTTATTTAGATTTTTTGTCTTTTTGAAAAGCCTCATATGAACCAGTAAAGGCTAGGCTTAGACAACACTAACCAAATAGTATCTCTCTATTATATTGTTGATGACATTGCAAGTAATTGTATGAAAACAAAGAATCATGTTTCTCATATACATAAAGAAATGTTAGAAATTCCTTATTAACTACAAAATTCAACAAAAAATGTTTAAATAGTTAAAGTCCAATGAAAGCCTTTGAAAAAATATTAGAATATATTAGAGGAATTATAGGCAATGCCACCCCCTCTTTTTGCATCTAATCCCAATCCCATGGCCCAAATGTAGCCTTAACAAGCACATCAAAAAATAATCTAACTCCAAAAGTTGCCCAAATATGTGAACCTATGGAATTACATTATTTTCAAGAATTGGCTAAAGAAAGAAAAAATAAGTGAATCACTTAATTTTGGGAATATTTTTCAGATGAATGTAAGTCAGCTAAGCTAGAAATTCTTGACTTACTCAGCAATACCAACAGGCGGAAAATCCAATGGTAGAATCTGACAGAATGGATAAAATCGGAAAAATTGTCAGAAGTTAAATTTAATTTATCCGACAATAATTCCTTTATCATCAGATATCAAATAGGAGTTCCTTAACCATCAGATATCTAACAGGGACCCTTTACCATCAAATATCTGATGTTTGCTTGAATATCCGACGAATGTCAAGGAATCGTTGTATAGTGGCCAATTGCACCAATATTAATAGTTTTTTTCTTTAGACAACGTCTAATATGGGACCACTTTATGTTGACTAATTTAACTATTTATAATAAATTTAAGATTAATATATTATAATTAATATAATAATTAAAAATAAAATTAATACATGTAATATAATAAATATTATATATAATTTAAAAATAAATATATATACATGTTTAATATTATAAATTAAAATAATATTATTAATATATAATTAATATATTTTAATATTAATATCAATAATAATATTATAATTATGTTGAGGTGTTGGAAATTCGTCAACCAAGGGGGTCTCCCCGATGTGAAGTCCCAATTAGACCTCACACAATTTGGAGTAGGAGCGCCATCTGGAGTATTAGCCTGGTTTCCATGTATCCCTGTAGATTTTCCTTGGCTACAAAGTTCAGCACAAGAGAGTAATACACAGGTATTTTTGGATCAGCAAGTGAGTATGCCTTTTGAAATGTTCAGTTACGAAAAGTATCAAGTTCCTTCTACCAAAAGGGAAGAGAAAATTGGTCCCCTTAAAGATAAGTAATAGTACTAATCTAGAAAAGGAACATGAGCATATACATAAGAATGAATTGTTGATCCACCAATTAAATAGTTCACAAGAAGGAAACAATGGTTAAAGTAAATACAACACGCCTTCAACAAGGTAAGTACCAAAGCCACTGAAATAGTTTAATTTCCTTAGTATATATGAAACAACACATCACATTCAAATAATAGTTTTACAATATTCATGAGATATGCATGAAAGTGTGATAGCTCAACGAGTTTCTGCATTAAGTGAAAGGTCCAAGAGACATCAAAACAGTGAACACCACTAGCTCTGATATTGGAGCATTAGAGCAGTGTCTCGCTCCTCCAAAACAAGTGTCTTCCTCTATAATGCCTGGTAGGAGTATCTAAGGTGAAAACTCTTTTGCATGAACAATGAGGGTGTATATATAACAATTGGGGTGGTCATTCACCTCCCTTATGACTCTTGGACTACCCTTATGACTATTTAACTTCTTTATGACCTTTCGACTCCCAAATAACTTTTCACATGACATGGATGGATCTTGGACATCCACTTTACATTACATTTTCCAATATAGAATTTACATAATCGACGAATGATGTGGCACATGATGACTCATGACATGACATTGATGACATGGACTGCATGATGACATGGCAACTTCAAGTCACTCTTTCTTTCTTTGTGTCTTCTTGAAACATGGTGCATGTTCTTCTTCTTCATTTCCTTATGACTTTAATATAAGGATTCTTCAATGTGGTCTTGATCTTTCATCTTCTGTTGTAATCTGGTGTTCCTTCGTCTCCTCATCTAATAATCATCTGGTCTTCTTCAGCTCCATGGGTGTCTTCTAGCATGGTCTCCTTCTCATTTTCCTCCATCATCATCCTATAATGATAAGATAAAATACCTACATCTAAAACCATTGATGACAAGATGACATCAGTCAGAAAACACCTAATCTAACATGTTTCATGAAATCATTTATTAGGGCTAGAACTGGTGACCGGTTGGGTGACTGACTCAGGGATTGCACAATTTCAGAGGCCAAGTTTGAGGATTGAATCTTGAAACTATGCAATGTGTAGTTTAGGATGGCCAGGGTTAAAGGATTGCATGGTTGAGGGGATCTAGAGTGCAAGACTAAGGCTTGAGGCTTCAGGTTTCCCACTACGCATTTCAGGAAGGACGGACTCATGGAACTACGCAGTTGAGGGACTCAAGAGGTCAAGCTTGAGGCTTGACCCTTGAAGTTTCCCAATGCGTAGTTTTGAGAGGCTAGGCTAGGTGAATCTGTATTTAATGGGCTCAAGAGCTCAATATTAATACTTGAGGTTTGAGTTTCCCCAATGCATAGTCCTAGAGGGAGAATAGTATAATAGATTGCATAGTTCAAGGAGTCAGGCATGAGGCTTGATGCTTGAAAATGTGCAATGCGCAGTTGAGGCTAACTGGGAGGGAATTATTGTGTAGTTTTGGAGCTCAAGATTCAAGGTTAGGCACTGTGACTGTGTAGTGCATAATTCCAAGAGGAAAGGTTAAGGCTTGAGGGTTGATACTACACAATGTGTAGTTCAGGAGGGTTGAGTACCCTGGTGGAGTCACTTCCAGAACACAAAAATTTCTCTGCTGCCAGCGAGCTTGGACATTATCCCATCAGAGTTACTTACTTCACCCCCTACGCAAGAATCCTTTCTCTCCTTTCACCCTTATTTATTTATTTTATAGAGGACTGTTCATTGGCATTTATTCATTTCGTGGGTGGAAGAGGGATCCCGACTTATTGAAAGAAGAAGAATTTTTCCCTTAATAGAAGTATACATAAGACCTTTGATATTGGTTTTATCGTTTAGATTTTCCCCTTTTTCTTCTCTACGTGATTGGATCAGCGTGGAAAACATTGAAACATAAAGAACTGATTATAGGCATGAGGTTTCTAGAATAGACATAGATATCATGGTTCGACATAGGGCTTTTCTCACACAAAAATCGTATTTTCCATGAGAAAATCATCGACCAAAGGATAGCCAAGATGAGGAAGAACGACTTATGGTTAGCCAAATTTTGCAATGTCAAAGGTACTCTTCTATTTTGCCACATTATCTTTCGATCAAAGAGAACATCCCTCATGTGAAGTCTTATTATACAAAATGTGAAAGAAGAGACACAACATAGCAAAAACAAAAATGAAAAAGGACAAGGCAAATGGGGTGTAACTGAAAAGAAGATGCAAAAAAAAAAATATAAAACACAAGAGAGACTACACAAAATGAGTGTAGGTTCAATGAAAAAGGGGGAAACTAAATGCAACTAGACATACTCCTAAACTAACCAGCTAGAAGGTTAGGGTCAAGTGTAATGAAACTTCTAGTGAAGCCACCATAGGTGTTCCCTACCTACAATCACAAAGATGAAACCAATTAAAAATGATATAAAGCAACATGCAATAGAAAAGATAAGATCCTGAATAACTTGCACAACAAATAGAAGGTATTTCCTGTCAACAGAAAGATTTGCAATAGTCACTACTTCTACCCAACTTGTGATCTTACCTTTTCAGTGAAAATTATAAGCAAAAAAACCTCGAAAGCTTTTTGTGACTCGCACCTTCATATGTGACATCCTTCTTATCAAGCATGAGAAAAGACAATAACTTATTATTATAAAAAGGGCTTGAGTAAGATCCTTCCATGAAATCATAGATTGGATCGTGAAATTCAAAACAATCCTCTTGAAAACCCTTAAATCCTTGAAAAGATGAATTTTCAATTAGAATCAAAGAGTCAGGATGAGAATCTTATTAGGGAAAATGTATCTAGTCATATTCAGTCGACATTTCAAGATAGTGAGGACCCAACGTAACCATCAGTGAAGATCGAAGTGCCTCAATTATTTGACAAGTATCTGGGTAGTGAGTTAAACCATAAAGATTAGTCAATGTGAAACGATTGTCATTGGATATACTGGTGGGAAAATGATACAACAAATCACTTTTAATATTATGATTAGATGAATCATTTATGGCATGAGATTCTTAGTTAGAAGATAACAAATATATATTGGTTTGACCATATTTTCAAATTCTCTGAATAATAGAATCATTTTCCTTGCATGATGAGTGTAAAAAACCATTTTCTAGTAATTGGTTACACATTGCACTAGCATCGTAATTGTCGAAAGAAGTGAAAATGAATGCTAGTATAGAAAACACATGAAACCAATCAGGGTAAAATGAGTGAAGAATAACTTCATTTGTCAAATAACCTATGCATTCACTAGTGCTCAAGAGTATTTCAAGTGTGATGAGAAAAGAGATTATCAATATAACATTTACAAGAAACACTAGGAACTGACTATTCTGAAATGCATTTGATAGACATGATTCCTTCGACCAAATATAGACTTTGAAATTATCAACTTTGTAGTTCCATGCCTTTATGAGAAATACACACTCCAAACCCGAGGTAAGAACAAGATCCTTGCATGGAGATGAATCAACTGGAACAGAATTTTGAATCTAATTATAGACCAAATTTTGAAAGTTTGAAAGACTATATCCGCAATACCAAACATATTTCAAGAAGGAATTTTCATGCAGTGAAACCATGCAGAGAGAAGAATTTTATGAGGTAAACCAAATCTGACTTAGATTGTGAATCTTAATAGAGTCGTGAGATCCTGGCATAACCATTAATGGAAGTTGAAGTGCCTCGACTTCCTTACAGGTCTTGGAAATTTCAAGGATTGTAAAATCGCATTTTGAATAATGAACAAGATCATGCATGGTGTAAGGATAGTTGTTACCACAGATTTTAATAAGACCACTACCGATCGAATAACTACCATGTTTGTCACTGATTTGATCAAATTTTACAATTTTGATAACCATATTACTCAAGTTGAAAGATTATTCTGATCACAAATCTAGAGATGTATGAATTGGAGAAATTTCATGGGAAATCTAATTTGAAGAGTTGCTTTCATGAAAAACAAGAGATTATATGGGATGGAAAGGATACTGAATGATCTGATTGTTTTCTCTTTCATCATGGATAACCTCACTACCTTGTTCCAATTGAGAAGTGAACTCATCCAATGCAGAACTTGAAGGGAATGGAGTATCTTCATCGGATGTAGAAGCATCACAAATAGGAGAGCACAAGGGATAGTGAGATGAAAAGGAAGTTTCCATAAGGACATCTTCTTTGAATTAATTGAATTCTAGATCTAATTATTTAAAACCAACATCTTCTAGAGGAACTGGAAGATCAGTTGGTGCACTTGGGCATTCATCATCGTGTACATTGACAGAGCCATCATCATCAGAATGATTGTTTCCCAAGACTACAGATCTGAAAAAAATTGATTTCACTTGATTCACTACCGAGATTAGGAGATTGTAAGTCATCCAAGAATGTAAGGGCATCATCTTGACATGGGGGACTTTTAAAAAGAGAAGAAAGATCAAAATAAGCTTCACTTTTCTGCTCCTATACCTATACAATGTGACTACCTTGTACTAGATCGATCCTTGAACTAGCAACCTGAAAATCAAGAGAGCGTGAAGAACTAGTTGGTGGAGTGGATTGATCAAGTAGATTATGGTACAAAGAGTCATTGCATGTAGATGATATAGGATAGATGTCCTTAAAGAAGTAGCAATTTTAGTGGAACTATATTCAAGATTGAAGTTAAGACTGTTAATGTCATCTTAAGGAATGAAAGGATTAGCCTTCACCCTAGGCTCCATGAAAAATTCCAAGGTTTCCTCCATTGGATCTCAATCATGAGAGGTGGATGAAGGTTAAAGAGGCAGATTGGTGATCTAATTCGTAGATTTACCAAATTCAGCATTAAAGCATAGAGGCACCCCGATCGGTACTGGAAAAGGAGGAGGACAAGGAACAAAAGGAGTACTAGGTTTCTCCTCTGAAATTAGAGTTGTCTCATGATTTACAAGAGTTGGGGAGGAATAAACATTAGGAGTTTTAGATTCACTACGCAGAGAGATATGAACCAAATTCTCAAACTTTTCTTTAAATAAATCCCAATCCATGTCTTCTTCAGGAAATTCATAACAGAGGTGAAAGCATCAGTCAGAGAAATCCTCAATTGATTCATTAGGTTGTATTCTTAGTTGATTAATTCTCTCAATAATATCTCAGTAATTTTACCTATCAAATGTTAGATGAAGCTCCTTGATGAGGTGTTTGTTGGGATAGGGTCCTTGGGGGTCAGTTTTGGGGTTAGTTAACTCAATTTTTGTATAATTTTTTGGTAAAATATGTAAAGCCTCCACGAATGTGGATGCGGAGTGTGCATGTAAATAGGAGTCAAAGGGTTCTTAGCCCCTTGTTTGTTAAGTAGATAAGTCAGTTTTTAGACTCACCCATGGTTCATGAACCATGGTAATATACTGATAAGGCTATATATTTTGAGTCATAATGAAGTCTAGAAGTAATAGCGAATAGAAAAGAGTCAAGATATAAAATGTTTTGGGTAAGTGCTAAGGCAGGGAGGCTATGTTTCCTGTACTTAGGTGAGAAGGGGAAGGCTCCTACAGCTGAGTGTGCAAGAGGCCTTGGTAAGTCCGCAACTAAGTGTGGACCCCTGCAGCTGAGTGCACATGGTAGAGAAGTCTGTAATCTGAACATTGAAGATCAATAAAGACTGATTTTGGAGAATTATTGAGCAATCTAAGTATTTCTGTTGATTTTTTTATGCTATGATTTGTCTCTTATAATGTGTTTTCTATGAAATAATGAATGATTGTTGCATGAAACCACTGAATATGTTGTATTTATGCATGATTTAAGCAGTTACATAGTGTCACGAAAATAAAGAGTTATTTCTGTTATGTTTCTGATGAATTGGATAGATCCACGTGAAGCTTGATCCAGGGTTGTTTATTGATGAACGAAAGTAGATAAATTGTATGTTTAAGGTCTGCAAAGACTGATCATAGACCTTCATGAAGGTCTAGAATCCATTTTCATAGAGTTTCAGTAGCAAGCCCTAGAAACTATCGATCTACATGATGGCAGATCTGAGCTATAGGAGCTTGAGAAACACTTATCACATGTCCCTAGATGCAGAAACCTGGTTCTAGCATCCCCCAATACTTCTTCAGGTGAGACTACAGCCTGAACTATGTGGTTTGTTTCCGAAAGGGGCAGCAGTTAGATTTTTGTTGGTTGGCATGAACAAATTTGAACTTGGATTAGGCCCTCAAAAGCCAACAAATAGTTCCGTTTTTGGGACCAGGATCTATCTAAACGATGTGTGATAAATGGTTTCCTACGAAGAAATAACTTGAAAGTGGATTGATCGAAAATTGCACACATTCGTGGCTCAGGAGAACAGGAGCCCTAAATTATTCAAGGAGCAGTGGTTGCAGAGATTTTTGTACACAAACAAGACCAATTCATTCTTATGTTTCTCCCCTGAAGAAATATATGAGTGGTTATCTAAATTACCTAATTGTCAAGGGATGTGGAGGCTTGAAGGTCCTATAGTGTGGACTCCTGAACTAGTGTGACATCTAGAGGCATCATAAAGAAATATCACGCGGGTTGTGGATCACTGGGTTGATCACACGTTGGGCAGTTTTGTGACATATTTCGCAATCGATAGAAATATCAGCTATAGTGAAGTGGAGCGAAGGATCTTTAAAGGACCGCGAGGTAAGTATTTGAAATCACTAAAGACTTGGATTAAAATGTTGTTATGTTAAAAGAGGATTATGCAATTACCTTGATATTTGGGGCTACGCGAAGTGGGAGATTCTTTAGAAGAAATGGAGGATCTAGCCCATAATATAGTCCGCTCATTGAACCCCCTTCAAGCGACAATGAAGGGATGGTGATGACTATGTCGTGAAGTGTAGTTCACTTAATAACTTAGGGTATTCCGAGGATATCTCATCCATCCACTCCTCCTCCACCTCCAACCCCACCATTCAACATGGAAAACATGATGAAGATGTTGATTTTTAAAGGAATGGGGACAGAAGATCCGAAATAGTTTTGGTTTGTCGCAGATGTTGTTTAGATAGCACAACAGATATATTAAGAAATCACATTTGGTTACATCTTTACAGGACCACACATTAACATGGTATATCAAGTATTGCAATGATAACCCCAATGCGATGTTGGCAAATACGTAGCTAGCTTTGAACAAGCAGTTCAGTAAGCCTAAGTCAAAGGTGTAGTCAGTAATTGAATTTAAGGAAATCTAATAGAAAGTCAATGAGACACCTTGGGACTTTGATCAGAGGTTGAAGTGCCTGATCAGGCAGGCTAATATGCATTGTTACACAAAAATATCGTCACCTTGATTATTTGCAGTCGGTATGGGTCTATCACCACCTATGCCAGCTTCCTAAGCAAGTCTCAGACCTCAGCTCTTCAAAACAAGCTTGAGAAAAGAGAGAAAGACATAAAAAAAGCAATATAACTCTGGTTCCGCACTTTCTCTTACTTTTGCCTGCGGGCCCACACCTTTTGTTCAAGGTATCTACGTACTTATACGCTCTGTATGTAAAGGGGAAGGTGGGTACCCCTGTAAAAGTCAAAAGGCGCAATCTTTATCTTAAAAAACTCATCTTGGGTTAATTCTAGAGTTTTCTAGAAGCATTTGTTACGTGGATTGTTCGCTCCAAGTGGTTCATGCATCCCATGAGAGGAGGAACTAATCCCTTGTTGAGAGAAGCTATCCCTTTGAAGGAGGAGCTGGTAACTGATCTCCATTGCACTATAAATTGAGGCATTGGGTCAGTGGCCAGGGAGGTTAGAAGCTGAACTTTTGAGGGTAAATGCTAGTTAAATCAAGACTTCCTATTTGAGCTTAAGAGGAGAGATTACATACCTTTTTGGCTTCATTACGGAGTGATTGAAGCTTGTCAAAGTAGAGGAGACTTCTTGTTGGACCCTGGGAGGAGCTTGTACAGCGTCAAGGCAAAGGTTGTAAGGTTCTTCTCTTTTGAATTAATACAATCAAGCTCATTGTTCTCAACAAGTATCTCATGTTATTTGTTTCATGGACTCCTTGACTTTCATGTTAAATATGTTTTATAATATTGGATATTCAGGTGCTATTTAATCGTTTGCCTTCTTTGTGCTTGCAGGTTTGCGACAAAGGAACTTACTTGGATAAAAGGAGCGAAGGCATCTCCAAACTTGTGTTGGACATGAGGTAGGCCTTAAACACATTTGTTTGCCATTATTTATAAAGCACATTTAGAGAAAGATAATGTCTGGTTGGTTTGTTTGTCATTAGGTCTTCATTAAATTCTAGGAAGGTCTATCTTGTCCACAAGATCAACTCATTCCACGTGACAAAATGGCGACTCCGCTGGGGACTTGATTGTTTTCCTCGTTTTTCATTGACTTGAGAAACTTGCCTTTTTGTTTCTGTTTTTGGCTTGTTGTGTGTGGCTTTGGGTAGGCTTAGTGGATTTAGCTTTGTTTTTTATTTTTCATTACTTTGGTCGAAGTCCGCAGTCTGCATGTGTATCACAATGCGTACCTGTACACACTTTTACTTTGTGCACAGAGCGTACTCGCACTTGGGTAAGCTCTGCACTTGCATACCCTACTAAATTTTTGAAAATTTTGACTTTTTCTCTTTCAGTTAGTTTTATTTTGTTTTTCTAGTGGTTATCCTCTGCCCATACCTGCATGTGACTGGTTGAAATCTTTCCTTGGTTTAATTTCATTAGCATTAGGGTTTTAGGTGAAATTCCTAGGAGTTTTGCTTGTTGGGTTTTGTTTTTCGATTTGGTTGTGTAGTGGCTCTGAGCTTAGAAGCTGTAGGGACT
>APFE031035345.1:91026-106584 GCA_000404065.3 Pinus taeda | reverse complement strand
AAATATAAATAAACTATAGGTATGGTAAATAAATAAAACCTCTTTCTATATTTAGTCCATAACCCTCTTTCTATTTCAAAAGGCTAAAAAAAAGGATTTATTTAATTGAATCCTATGGGCCAAATACCATATTTATAAAAGAGGTATGGTAAATTAATAAAAATATAAATAAACGAGAGGTATGGTAAATAAATAAAACATTTTTTTATATTTACTCCATAAGCCACCTTATATTTACGAACACTCAAAAAATGTGTTATATTTAGGTGAAGCCTATATCCCAAATACCATGGGCCAAATTATTATTAATACCATTCAAAAAAAACATTACTAACCCTAACATTAGTATTAATAAAAATAAAGATGGCACATGGTATTGACCCATGGTATTCATATGGAATGCCCCCTATTTAAAGAGGGGAATTAAACTAGCATAGATCCATCTTTACTCTGGATCAAATATCGTGATATGCAAACTAACATAGAGTGAAAAATATTTGGTCCCTCTCAGGGCTTGATAGATCAAGAATAAAAATGGATCTTGTAATTTAATGTCACTTAAACATTTTAACTTGGTTAAAATAAGAAAATAAAATAAAAATCAATTATTAATTTTTATAGATTACTAATAGTAGTTTCTAAGCTCCAAGTGTAAGATAACCCATGGTATTGACCCATGGTAATACCATGGTATTCATGTGAGCATAGACTATTTAAAGGGGAAATTCTATCAGCTTAGATCATCTTAATTCTGGGTCTACAAAGTGTTGGGAGGGATACATAGATTTTATACCTCTAAGAGTGGTAGATGTGGAGTTAAGATGGATATAGGTTGGTTTTTATGATAATGAAGATATTAAACAGACTTAGGAAATTATATTGTAAAAAAAAAATCTTGAGGTGAATGGTTAAAGCTACATTTAGTCACTTCACAAAATTTAGTAAAAATTACTGATATCTCCATTAATATTGGTTTTTCTGATTTAACAAAAAAAAAATTCAAAACAATGAAATCTTAACTCTTTCCGCATCACCCTTGCATACGAGAGATAGTCGCTGCCCAGATTTCCCACCATTTTTCAAACATTTTCAATATGATATCTTCATGAAAAAGTTAAGGTACTCATCTTGGATTAGTTGTTTGAAAAATATGCTGGTTTGTGCAACCTTTCATCTTCTCTACTATTCTTATCTGTAGGGGTTGGGTCACTACACCATATTGTCCTAAAAGGCGGAGATTGTGCACCAAAAAGGAAATTAATCCACATGTTACAACGCTGTTAAAAATGGTATGAAGGTAGTGAATTATGCTAATAAGAAATTTAGATTGGGAGAGACGTAATTATATTTTATTATTTAATTGAAGATTTCCAATTAAAATAATAATAATTCTACATTTATATTTCCAATTAAAATAATAATAAATCTAAATTTATATATTTATATATTGATTGGAAGGATCCTGACAATGGCCACTTCTTTCCATTAGATCCCCTTGAGGCATTTGGGATAGCTACTACTTCATTATATTATATAGTTGGGGCTTGCTACTCGTTTGCATGTTGGGGTGAACAAACTTGATGTGTTTTTTTCTTAATCTCGCTGTTGGAGTCTATGGAATAAGAAAGAAATTTGATAGCTTGGCAAAAGTGGTAGCTTGACAAAAGTGGTAGCTTGACAAAAGTGGTAGAGAAAACATTAATCTCTCCTACCATGGGAAACATGGCCACTAAAACTTGCAACATTGTTTGTAGGAAGTGAAAATTATGTTTTTTTTTCCAAACATGTATGTTAGTATATTACAGTTTAATGAATATGCTTTATTATTATCATGTATGGTTTCATACTTTAACAAAACATCTGCCATGACTTCACAATGTTTTATTATTCAGTGAAAGATTTTCCAAGATCTTACAAGATTTTATAATTTAGTGAAAGATTCACCATGAATTTACAAGATAATATAATCTGGTGAGAGATTCGCCAAAAAAAATATATATACATATTATACTAGTGATAAAATCACCTCCCATTTTTCCTATGTATCATGGGGATTCGCCCATTTATTATACATATAAATTTAGGGTCGTTTTTTAAATTTTCCTTGCATGGAAAGCATAGTAAGAGGGAGAAAATGGTACCTAGACTTTGGTGCTTCATTTAATATGACAGGAAGTAAAGGGATCTTCAGCAGCTTAGAGGAGAAGGACCTACAATTACACACAAAGCTTGTAGATGATGGAAGGTATAGTAGCAAAGGGATTGACACTGTCACCTTTAAGAGGTTGGCAGGCTCCCATCTTCACCTAAAGGATGTAATGTTTGTTCCTAGTCTGAAGAAAAATCTAGTTTCTATAGATGTACTTGAAGACAAAGGATATGATGTGGTGTTCAGTAAGGGGAAAGTTTATCTGAAGCATATTTCTACTAGACAAGTAAAACAAATTGCTGTTGAAGTTAAAAATATCTACAAAATAGAGGTAGATTTTTCCATGCATGCAGTTATACTTCGAGGATTGAGTTGGGACGATGTAGAGCCTTAGTCCCAGAGTTGGGTAGAGTCCATAGGAGGGTTGTAGCAGCTGCAGTATACTCTTCTCATGGATAATTACCATAGCTACCGTGGCCCATATCATTCAGTAGAAGAAGGATCAATGTCAGTTGATGCAGTCAGATGTTGAGAGTAGAGGCTAGTAGAAGTTAGAGACTCAGGAGATAGTTGCGGCACATAGACATAGTTGATTCATTATTTTGGATACCTCTCAGTTGCAGTTTTTGTAGTAGAAACAACAATAATGAGAGGGAGTGTTAGTTGTGCTACAGTACATTCCTACAGAGGAGAAGGATCATGATTGTTCAGAACCCTTTTCTTGCTAAGAGGTAGTGTTAAATTGTATAAAGAGAAGGCTTCATTTGACTTGTGCCTTATTCAAATGCAAAAATTCGAATTTCCACATCAGTAATATGACTTGAGTTATAATTAGCAGGAGATACATGGCCAAGTCAGTTAGTTAATTCAATCAATTCGAGTTTGTGTGCAAGTAGAGTTGTGCATTGGTTGATTGCTAAGATCTAGAAATCTAGTGGGGTTATATTTAGTGAAACTCAGTTATCCGAGCTCTAGTCATAAATAGAGTCAGTATGAGTTCAGTTGAGTAGTTGTAATTGTTGTTAACTCATTGATCTCTCAATAAACTAAGAAAAGTATTAAAAGTAGCCCTAGTCATGCATGTAATTTGAATTGCCTAGTTGAGTGGAGAGAAAATGCATAATTGTATTTATTGTTGTATAGTATTGAGTGTATAGAGGAGTTTTCATGTAGCAGGTGAGTAAATCTCTTGGCATTTTACAAGAAAATAGGGGTTCTTCCTATTTTTTAGGAGAAATAATTTCACAAGGGAATAGGAGGAAGCAAGACGCTTATTTTTCCTAGGTATTAGGCAGAGCAGACTCAGGAGGAGGAGATCAATATTGTAGTGCAGGTTGAGCTTCAAGGTTTGAAGTTGTCATTATAATTGATCATTGTATCATTTGCTATAATACAAATATAGGAGGGGTTTTTCCCAGTTGGGTTCCCCAGTAAAAATATTGTGTTCATTGTTATTGAATTATTGCATGTGTTTTTATTGTATGTTTTCCCTTCCACGGAATTTAGTATAAGAAATTTGTATTAGCTGTTTTTAGCCTGAATTTCTTAGTAGTTGCAAATTTCAATTTATTTCTACATGGTATTGGAGATACTAAAAAATGCATAGAAATTGGGTTCCTAATAAGCTCTAAGATAAATTTCAGATAACAAATTTGTGGTGTACGAATTCGAGTGCAGGAATTTTTTTTGTTAGTGTAGGAACAATATATTTTTATGGATTGAGGCTTGAGTATGCATTGGAGGGAACTTTGAATTTCATAGCCTGGAAATATAGAATGGAAGTTGTGTTGGATGTATAGGACTACACAAAAACTTATATTCCAAACTAACAACATTAGATGCACATCACCTAACACAGTGGAAGAAAGATACTACAAATTCCACTACGATTATCCTGGAGGGAATCAAAGACCATGTGGTTTAAAATTTGCATGGAAAGGAGAATCCATTTGCAATGTGGAAAAGTCTAACATATATATTCAAAGCAGTAGTGATGCCAGGAAATTGGCATTGAGAAATAGGTTCAAGAATATTCAAATACAAAAAAATGAAACATTTTTTTAGTACCTATCCAGATTCACTCTGGTTAGAGATGGACTTGGAGGAATAGGAGAGACAGTGCCACCATATTATCTTGTGAGCATATCACTCCTTGGTCTTTTGAAGTCCTGGCATAACTATTAGGATTCAGTTAATGGAAAATACAAGCTCCCAAATTGGGAGAGACTTTGGTATGATTTGGTGGAGGAGGAGATTACAAGAAAAATTGGAGATGGAGTCTCATCCAGATCTTATGAGGAAGAAGACTAGGTTGTAGTTGGAAAAGGAAATAATGCCAAAGGAAAGAAGGACCAAGGCAAGGAAAAATCTAGTTAGAATGATGGCATGAAGAAAGACCTCTGTAAAATTAAATTCTTTCACTGTGATGAGTATGGAAACTATGTAACCAAGTGTCCACAAAAGAAATCCAAGAAGGAACCTGCAGAAACCGCAAGAGGAGATGCTTTGATGTCACAATTCATGCTGGATTTCACACTCATTTCTTTCATTTATAACACAATAAGAGGGAGTGAATGCTACCTAGACTCTGGTGCTTCAATTCATATGACAGGAAATAAGGAGTTCTTTTAAACTAGTTCTAATAGTTAATGGAAATAGTGGAAGGTCAGTTGTGTAGTGGGATAGTAGTCTAACTCAATGATCATCTAGTTAACTAATCAATCATCTCAAAATAGCTAGTGTATGCTAGGAATTCAAGTTCCACAGTTGTGGTGGAGATTCCAAGGCAATGTAACAAGCAGTTATAAACTAGTTTGAGTGTACAGGTGTTGCATGTAACCAAATGATCAATCCTTGGGAATTTCACAATCAATTGGAGGAAAACTCCTAAAAATAGGCGCTAATCCCTCAAGATTTGCGCAAGGAAATAAGGGCTCAAGAAGAGGAAGAAATTGACTAAGTCTGGGTTAGAGCTTCTCATTGAGTAGAAAGAGAGGTTATTCACTTGCAGGTTGTGCTTAGAGAGGGCAAGGAATTGTAATACATCTCTATTCCTCTGATTAATGTAAAGCGTCTTGAGGAGTTTTTCCCAGTTCGGTTCCCCTAGAAAAAAATACCGTGCATGCGTGTTTTTTCTTGTTGCATGTTTGCGAATGTTGTTCTAAATTGTGAATTAAATTCCACAGATTAGTAGAGTAGAATTATGTATCTTGATTTGTATTAAAATTTCTTAAGCATTTGCAATTCTATCACCATAATTATACAACTCAACCCATTATTGGGTGTGAGAGCCACCTTTCTCTTAGAACTATGCCACTCCTTTGCGACTTCAAACTTGTTGATAGGGCATATTTATGAAGAAACTGCTTTTCCATGTTCGAGCTGAGTGATCGATAAAGTAAATGCATGGAGTGGTTAGGGAAGGAGCATTTACAAACTAGGGACATTTGTGAGGATTGGGATAGGGAATACTAGAATATGGGAGATTGTGTGAGGAGTTAGAAGTAGAAAAATTCATAAGATGCAACTAGGGTGGTGGGAAATATGAGTTTGTGACATAGGGCAGAGAGGAATTTGTTGGACATTGGATACACCAACGCTCCTTGAGTGTTCTGTGACATGGACTAAGAGCCTCTCGTGGATCCTTATCTCTGGCGATGCGATCGTTGACTAACACCTGTAGGTTTTGGTTTAACGACAATCGTGATTCCCAATAGAATTCCCCGATCCCAACCACATAATCTTTCTAGACAATTGATGTGAAAAAGAAAAAGGGTTAATTGGTTTACCCAAAGAGCTAGGGAAACAAAAATTCAAAATTATTAGAACTAGAAGATATATAAAGGAAGTCTAAGGAACTACTTGATGTGGCACTGACTATATACAACTGAACCTTTTCATGAGGAACCATAAAACTCATTGTAAATCTCTTTCCATGTGAAAATAAGTTTTTCTCCTATGTAGGATGATAGCACCATGTAGCATGAGTGTTTGCCACCTTCTGAAATGACTAATACATATGCGAAGGCTAGGCCAAACTGGGACATTTAGTGACAAAAAAAAACATAGCAATCCCAACCAAGATATGATAAATCCCTAAGTGAAATGTCACATTAAACCAATATCAAAATGAGCATCCTCCACCATCATAAAACAATTAAAAGCCATATAAAACCATGGGAGGAGTAGTAAATGTTTCATTTGGAAAGATGCATTTCCATGTCTACTCTCTTGAGTCTCTAGTAGGATAGTGATAATACAACATCCACTTATTGTGGATTACACAATCCATCCTAAAATAGTTATACAATAATTATACATAAAATAAATAGTAAAAATATGTTAAATTTTCAAAATTAAATAAATTAAAATTATCTTAATATAAAAATTATTTTAATTATTATTAAATTTTATCAAAAAAATAACTTAACATAGATATAATTGAAAAATATTCCCAAAATATAAATAAAATAAACTTATAATTTCAATTATAGCTACAATACTTATTAATACTCAAGGAAAGTGTAAATAATATTTAATGGTTTAAATAATGTGGTACATGGAAATTTATTGTAAAAAGCTTTTGAAGAAAGTGGTTTAAATAATGTGTAGCATGGAAATTTAATGTAATCATTATCTTCTTTTTACATGAGTAAAATAACGAAAATCCTTTTGGGTAAAAGAGTATAACTTCTATTATTCGTAGATGGGTAAATGTGTTAATTTTTTTTTTCCTCCTTAAGATAGAGCATTATATTTTTGTAGTTAATTTAATTTGTTGTAATATTGGTTTAAAAATAATTAAATAGTATTGATTTTCAATCAGTGTTTTTTTTATAGACAAATATGGATTTATGAAATAAATTAACAATGTATAATTATCGTATACAAAGAGTTTAGATTTTCCAATGATATTTTAAATTCAAAACTTTATATATATATTATTTACAAAATAAACCACATAATTCTAAAATCTATAAATGAATAATTAATTATGAATTTTTAAATTAATAATATTACATATGTACTTTTACTTAATTTTATATTATATTTTAAAATTCAATATTTTACCATTTTTAAATTTGATATTTATATTTTCAAATTGTAATTTCACACATTTTAAATTAATAATACAAGCTTTTCTTTATTAAAAAAATATGACTATAATTTTGTTTCTAAATTCTTTTGTATTAATATGTCCTTTAGAGGGTATATTCTTTTGTATTAATATCTCTAGTAAAGGGTGATATTTCAATATTTAACTCTACTCTTAATGGGTTCTTGTCATTTACATCTCCTTTAAAAGGTGAGATTTCAATATTTAACTCTACTCTTAATGGGTTCTTGTCATTTACTGGTATATTAACTTCAAAAATAGTTCTCTCTTAAGCATAAAATCTTTGTCCACGACATTCTTTTTCTCCTTTGCGGAAACAAACTTTTCATTTCCTCCGGCATTGTTAATTGGATGAGCTAAGAATGTACTTTGAAACGGATGATAAAAGAAAATTTTAATGTGATCTTTTTATTGGTGTAACACAATGGTGAAGAATTCTCACGTACATTTGTCAAATGGATGGTATTATGCAAAGACATGGTAACTCGTTATAGGTTGGTAAACGAACTTGAAAACAAAAGTATATTTATCATTATTTCATTGTGTTGTTATTTTATAGGGGAAAAGATTTTAAAAGGAAAATCTTTAGTTTCTAGGTAGTTAGAGAGTTATCTTTTTCCCGGGATTAAAAGAAATCTCTCAGTTGGATGAGGCCACAAGTGGCCTGAGGAAAGAGGAAAAAAAGTGCTTGTGACAAGACGTTGTTCAAGCTGCAGTTGTATTGCAACAGAGGTCTTCTTGAGTTGATTGTAGCTAGTGGAAACCTTATAAGAATTTCTGGATTGGACCTAGGTTCTTGAGGTCATAAAACGTTTGTTGTTTTTTATTACCTTGGAAACTAAAGAGATTTAGGGGCAGACTTGGACATAATTGCTAGTATCGTTAGTGGGGAGGATACTATAGTCCCACCTTGGTTCTCTTCTCTTACAGGCTAACGGAAACAAATGATTGGGGGATACTAAAGTCCCACCTTGGTTCTATTCTCTTAGAGGCTAACCAAAACTACTTTGATTTGAATTTTGTCATGATCTTTATATAATAATAATAATATCCATTTTTAAGGTCACAGCCAAGCCACACCAAATTGGTGTATGAGACCCCCTTGTTTGTGGGACAAAGGACCCACCCTCGCGTAGCGATTTGACTTCTTAAGTCTACGAAGGCATACATACTCTACCCCCCTCTGGTTTTGCCGTGACCTCTTAGGAGGAAACACATGCTCTTAACCATTAGGCCCACTCAAGCTGTATCTACAAATGATAATCTATGTGTTATTCCTTGTAAAAGAAAGGAAGTCTAAACAGATTGGTATATTGTTTCTTATGACTATTAGGTAGACAAAAAGAAACCAATTTGACTTTTGAGAATAAATGTTCACAAGGGTAAACAATATGCCATAAACCCTTTTTGTATTTACATACAAAATTTGGCGAGTAGACTTCTTTTGTGAGATATATTTCCTCTCTTCGGTAAAATTAACTCTCTATGTTGGTTGAGTTTCTGGATATTAAAAGAAAGAGTCGGTATTAAGAAGAACTTAGACTCAAGTAATGCAATACGAGGGAGACAAATCTCTAAAAATTAAAATAATAATCGTAATAACTAATTCTTGCATGTACTAGGATACATGACTTCCAAAATATGTTGAAAATAATTATAGAGGGTTTCGATGGTTAGTTTTCCGATGGTGAGCCAATGGATTCCTTGGAAAATAGTCCCTCTCTACGTTAATAAGTAACTACACCAGAGTCATGTGCAACCAAACTGAGGAAATGTATGTGGTTTTTTTCTGTAGCATCTATATAAGTAGAAGATTAAAATAATAACAATAATAAGAACAAACATGCAGGGGAATATTTCAAAAGAAACTCAGAGATCCAACACCCTGCATTGCGGGTAAAAAAAGGAACGAATTCCTAAAATATGTGCTAGCAAAACACACAATACAGAACAGAGAATGTTTGTAGCCAATATATAAACATATAACCCTAAGTGACAGAGAACAATGTCCTATGCAGTTACCAAAATGAATTGTTGTTACCATAGAGAAGAATCATGGATGGGTAAAGAATCCCAAGTAAGGCCAAGATAGAAGACTGCGGACAATATTACCCTCGAACGAGTCTAGGGGAAACCCATCAAACTCAGAACAAGATGGTAACTATTTAAGAAGGAAAACAACTTAACCATTTACCAATAATATAAAATGGAAAGAGTACAAAATGCATGAATCATAAATAATATTCTTGATATGAACTTGATAATCCCAGTCCATATAATTCGTTAAGAAAACAAATAGTTTCTTAACTAACAGGAAAGAGAACCTCTACTGCAAATACATTTTTTTAATCAAAACTTGAATACTAAGAATCCACATGAGTAAAATATATGTTGAGTTTTGTAACAGTACCACATTTAAATACCCTAAAAAATTACTTGGACCCTGATAGAAACCGCCAAGGGGAGTAAAAGTAAAAGAAACCGCAAGAGGGATTTTTGTATGGTTGTTAAAATTCAACCAAAAATATACATAATCCATTTAAGTAATTGGGAGATATATTTGATGGCCCATCAACCTAAGACTACATGCAGAGAGCCAGTAAACCATGCAAGTCAGGCTCCTAACCTAGAACAAGGAACATTTTGGAATTAATAGAGGACGGATTGAGCTGACCACTGGAAAATAAGAAGGAAAATCAAGAATCCTTCCAAACCTGCAAACAAATAAAGAGACATATTACAAATAATCTCAGAGCGTCCACCTGAAATACTTAATTTCGGAAATGTTAAAAGAGTAATACCTGTAAAGACTGAGAGAGGAACTATGTAGGGAAAGTTGAACCCTAACACCCTCAAGACCATTGAAAGCAAGAAAAATATTGAACACCTTGCCAAGCTACAAGATAACAAATAAAAAAATAAATTAATATTTACCTTTGTGGAAGGAATAACTTGCACCGTCGTTGAGTTACCATTGCCGAGAACGGCCATTGTGGCTATAGAATGATTACAATGAAATACTTCAGCAAAACCATAATGACACTAAACAACTGTGAACCAAGAAAAGCAGTAAGTGATCTTACCATTTAGACAAAGCTCACTGAAGAGGAAACCTAGCGAGACGTCGCAGAGTAGAACTCGATGGGAGGTAGAGGAACAATGCGTTCATGGGGCTGGAGGGAAGGTAACCGTCCTAGAGAAACCTGGACCACACTATTGAAACCCTAGCATCAGACGATGTGGATCACAACAAGTGTGAGTCGGTGCATAAATGGCAGCAGAATGGAGTAACAGAATGAACCACGAGCCAAACAAACATGAACCACGAGCCAAAAATCAACCTTCTAACCAAATAAAATATGGACGGAACAAAATTACAAATTCAAAATTCAAATTTGAATTCCTTTAGCGCCTTTACTAAATTCAAAATAAAACGGAATTTGGAAAACGGTGGTAGACGAGGAAGCCAATGAAGGTTGCAGGAGGAGACGGGACAGGTCTAACAGTGGTCGCAGATACATTGAATACTGGAGCTTGCCAGAGGTAGGGTGATCGAGTTGTCGGAATATGCATGGAGATGTATGGCTTTCATGCATATGTAGCATGCCTTCAGATGCACAAATGTCCTGTCACAAGTATTTAGCGCTCATTTATGTTTCTATAGGGTCTGAAATATGAACTGCCATGCTTGAGGTGTCTTAATGTATTAAACGGCAATGTGGTAGGTATTAAATCAATGAGCCTGACGCCCTGTCATTGCTTGTAATGAGTGGAATTTTTCTTTTCGTATTTCACTTTATGGTGCGCAAATTGATCATGGCGTAGGTATTAAATCAATCAGCCCATTTTGTGGGCATGCCTGAGGTGTCTTAATGTATTAAACGACGATGTCATAGGTATTAAATCAATCAGTCTCACGCCTGGTCATTGCTTGTAATGAATGGAATTTTTTTTGTATTTCACTTTATGGAGCGCAAATTGATCATGACGTAGGTATTAAATCAATCAGCCAGGTAATGAATGGAATTTTTTTTTTTGTATTTGACTTTATACAGGCGTAAATTGATAATGAGGCAATAATATTGGAGCGTTTAATGTATCCAATCGTTTTTGTTTTTCTCATGGGGTGATAATGTTTGCCAAATATTTGTATCTATATATATATCCTTGCATTCTAAACTATATCTTAGGTGATCTTGGGTCTGCTCTTCGGTGATCTTGGGTTTGCGGCATTCAAATAATTTATATATATCCTCAGGTCTACGACATTCAAACAATTTATATATATCTTTGGGTTTGTTTTTCAGTGATCTTGGGTTTGTGGCATTCAAACAATTTATATATATCTTCAGGTCTGTGGCATTCAAAACAATATATATCTTTGGTGATCTTTGGTCTGCTCCAGTTTTGAGGCTCCCATTCTAAATTATATCCTCACTTCGGTTTTGAGGCTCACATTCAAATAATAAGGGTCTCTTCGGTGATCTTGGGTCTATCGACGGTGTATATATCTTCAAAACTTAATGCAATCAGGTCTGCAGGTTGCGGTGGGCACATGCGATCTACAAACATGTTTGATATCAGGTGTACACTTTCCTTATCATTTTCTAATACATATTTGCTCATATATTTTCAAGTATGAATATTTCACCACAGCTACTAAAGATTACCAAAGGCAGACCTAGCATAGTTACTCTACAAGGCCTCTATGAGTATATAGAATATTCAGAGAAACGTAGAGAAGAAAGAGAAGTCAAGCTACAAATAGAGTTAGAAGTTATGCTGGAAAATAAATTTGCATCTCTTGAAGACACAATCCAAAAAAGAAAATAAAATAGAACTATTGGAGAATAAAATGGTGGCAATAGAGACTAGGTTGCAGGTTATAGAAAAACAAAACCAAGATACTAACCAAACATCCCAGCAAGGAGATGCTTTAGAGAGCCTTAAAATGAAGGACATGATTAAAGAACTAGAAGAAAAAATTAATAGCCGCCTCACCCTAAATAATGTGGTAGATAAATTAGATATCAAACCAATTAAAGATGAAATGAACAAATTAATAGAATTAGACCATAAGTGTAACAAAAGGGCCTTGAACCTTATAATCTTCGGTTTAAAAGAGGAGGTAGATGAGGATACTTTAGCCATAGCCCAGACAGAATTACATAATAGATTACAAATTGAAACAACGTGTCTCACAGAAGCAACAAGGTTGGGGAAATTAACTGAAAATAAAGGAAGACTGATCCCAATAAAGGTGAGCTTTACTGATCATAAGTATGACATACTTAGTAAAACCTCAAGTCTAAAAGGAATAGGAATATTTATAAATGAAGATCTCATCCCAAAAGATTAAGCAAAGTTAAGAAAGGAGGTTCAAAAGGTAAAAGAAGCTAGAAAGGAAGGAAAATAGGCAATAATCAAAAATAGAAAAGTCTTTATTCGAGATAGAAACCAAAAAGATAGTACTAAATAGCAATTCAACATGCTCCAGATTCTTTCTTGGAACTGTCGAGGCTTTCCATGGAACAAAGGCCCCAAGCTAAGCTGGATCTCAAATGATGTTGATATTATTTTACTTGTTGAAACTTGGGAGCACAAAGAATCTAAGGTCCCTAACATAAATGGCTTTACACTATGGTCTACCTGGAACAAGCGATCCTCCCGTAGAGGCATTCGGGGAATAGCTTGTTACATAAAGAAGAACATCTCCGCCTAGGCTAGGATTTATAAAAACTACCCTTACAACTGATATAGTTGGATAGAGATCATTGACATTAATAATAAAAAGACCTACATAGCAATATGTTATTCCCCCCCATCAATTCTAACTTCTATAAGAAGAAGAATATAGATAAAAACAATCCTTACAATGGTTTGGAGAATGATATTTCTAGCCTAAGGAATGAAGGTAATATCCTTTTAATAGGTGACTTTAATGCTCGAACTTCAAGCAAACAAGCTATTATTCTAAGTAATCATTCCAACCGTAATCCTCTTTGGTTGGACGAAGACCCTACTCTGGCTGGTACGTACAAAAGGAGCTCTGAAGACCTCGAGGAGAATATGTTTGGGTTGGAGCTAGTCAAGCTCTATAGTGCTCAGGATCTCATAATTTGCAACGGTCTAAAGAAGTGGCCCAATTCTAGCCAGATGACCTGCATCTATGGGCTTGGTAGCAGCGTGGTAGACTATGTTATTTCCGATCTCCCTTTATACAACAAAATAATAAATTTCGACATCTTAAACGACCACAAGCCTCACTCTGATCATAGGCCTTTACTTATAACTCTCAATTTAGTCATGCATAGAGATCCCATAGAAAATAATCCTTATAGCCAAAAAAACTTAATATTTGATAGAAATCAAATCGATCTCTTTCTAAAAGAGTTAAAAACTAATTTGCTTCCTTTATCTAGTATAGAGAACATATAAGACCTCTATCATAATTTTACTATAACCCTCTCATATTCTATTAACAATTTTTCAATTGAAGTTTCAAATAATAAAAGAAATAGCAAAACCAACCCAAAGTATGACAAAGACTGTAAAAGTGTGAGGAGAGATATTAAGGAAGTTATTGATGAATCTCTTAAAATGGACAAGATAAAAATATACAAAGCCCTAACTAAAAGAAAAAAGAGGTAGTACATTCGTAAAAGACAAGAGAATCTCTTACACCTCTCTAAGGTAGCTCCTAAGAAATTTTGGAGGCAAATTCTGACTAGGAAAACTAAAGATAATAATAAAATTGTTTTACATGATTGGAATTCCTATCTTAAAAAGCTCTATGAATCTCCTAATGTCATGGATAACTTTGAAACGCTGCCCACAACAAAAGAAGTTTTTTGTCTAGAAGACATTGATTTTGGGGTTAAGCGCTTGGCTAATGGGAAGGCTAAGAACATTGAAGGTTACCAAGCGGAAATATTAAAAATTGGAGGCCCTATCCTCATCCCCCACATCCACAAGCTTTTCAATCAAGCAGTCAAGCAAGGGTTCCCTAATCTATGGACTCAGAGCCTCATTATCCCTATTTTTAAAAATGGGGATACAAATAACCCCTCTAATTATCAGACAATTATGATCAGCCCTCTCTTAGTCATGCTATATGGTAGTATTTTGGAAAAGAAGTTGAGCATATGGCTTGAAAGTGAAGGTAAGCAAGCTAAAGTCCAAGCGGGTTTTAGAAGGCATCACTCAACAATAGACCACCTCGTTACTCTTAGGATCATTGTGGAGGAATGTCGTAATGATAAATCCAATCTCTGTTGTTGCTTTGTGGACTTTAGAAAGGCTTTCGATACGGTTCCTAGAAATAACCTTTGGAATAGATTAGAAGAGCTAAAGGTTCCTTTCGAGTTGAGAGATGCCGCTATTAGGTTATACAAGAATGTAATTGCCAAGCTAAAGAGCAATGAGGGGTGGTCGAAAAAAATTAAGTGTAATATCAGAGTTAAACAAGGTTTCCCCCTCTCCCCTACCCTATTTGGCATTTACAAGGTTTCCCCCTCTCCCCAACCCAAATAGACTTCGTTGGGCCTTCAAATAATCCAAATTGATGTAATCAATCAACTTATGTTGAAAGATCTTCCTATAATCCAATTCGTCTTTAATGATTTTTCGAATAATCCAAATCTATCAAATTAGCTTGGGAAGGAACGACATATTATGATATTTTAACTGTCTTCATAAGTTATTGTCTAGGATGGTGAGATAAAAATTAATGTATGTTACCAAGCAGATAAAATAACTGTTTTTAACGAGTATAAATATTTTAGTACATTAGTCCAAAATATTTCAACCTTGTATCTTTTAATTGACACAATATTCCATGTCACGGTGATTTCACATAACAAATTATGTGAAATTTAATTTTAATTTTGAATTAAATTATTATTTAACCATTATAAATTTTAATATCTTCCAATTTTCATTTTAGGTAAAAAGTTTAAATGAAATGGTCTAACATATTGTTTTACAATTATAAATTTTAATATACAATTAATTTCATATTTTGATTGTTATGTTAAATTAAGCTATAAAGTGTTTTAAATAATAATTCACAAAATGTAAAATTGAAATTAATTTTAAAATCTAATTAGTTACTATTTAGCTATTTTTAAAACATCTAAAAAAACAATAAAATCTAAACAACTTTGTTATTCTTTAACCTCCTTATTATTCTAAGTATTAATTTAATATAAATTCAAAACATAAAATTTTATGTTTTGTTATTCTTTAACTAAAAAGACTATCATAATTTTAAAATCTAATTAAAAAACCAATT
>APFE031035345.1:75032-90401 GCA_000404065.3 Pinus taeda | reverse complement strand
TATATGTCACTTTTAATTATATCTTTACATATCATTATACTCCTTATACAACTAATTTGTGAAGAAAAAAAAAAAGAAAACATCTTTGTTATTCTTTAACCTCCATTTATTATAATAAGTATAATCAATGATGTTAACATGTACCAACCTGGCACGTGATGTATAAATTTTAGTAAATATTTCAGAGTTACACCATATTTTCGTACATAATATATATTAATAATTTGATTATTTTCTATGGAGTGATTAAAAGGTTCAAAACGACGATCCAGTTGTTATTTTTTAGCCTTAGGGATTAACATGTCTAAGTATACTTTGATATTTAAAACCTCTGTCTTTTAGCGATATAGGACGAGCGTTGAAAGCTGCTCTTCCCCCAATTTATATAAATAAGCCAATGCACCCATAATTCTGGCCCAGCGATCCCAATATCGTCCACCTTCGCATTTAGTGAGAGGGAAAATAGGTCTGTCATTAACTGAGACTGCGCCTCCTTCATGGCGGAGCCGAATCCAAATCCAACAGCCAGAGATGATGAACAGCAAGTATTGTTTAACGCCACCCGCCATAAGCATGAGCTCTTGGTGTTTGAGGGTCTTCCGGTGTACACATGCAGCGGATGCAAAGAATACGGAGCCAACAGGGGTTACAAGTGTAAGATTTCTTCTGGTTCTAAGTGTAAGAATTTCACTCTGCACGAGGTCTGCGCCGCTCTCCCAGATGCCATCCAACACCCGTTTACCAGCGACGTGATCATCATGTTTCGTTCCAAGACGTTTTTGAGGCATCAGTGCAGTGCCTGCTACGAGGTGATGAAAGGTTTTGTGTTCGAAAGTGAAAGGCATAACAGAAGGCTCCATCCCTTGTGTATGGCGCTTCCTAAAATACTCGACTACTGTGGGCACGCAAATCACAAACTCAAAATTGTGACGGGTGATTTAAAGGGGAAAGCATACACTTGCAGCTCCTGCGATGGTTACATCGCTTGCGATGGTTGGAGATATCGGTGCGAGGAGGTGGCGTGTAAGGTTTACGTGGATCCGAGCTGCGCTAAAAATGACATTTTTGGACCAGTTGTCTATAACGCGACTTTTTGAAAGCTTTTCCGGTGGGTTTTTCTGGTCAAAATCCGGCAGCAATTTATTCGAATCACAAGTTTGATAACTAGTTTCTGCACAATCAAAGCATCTCAGGGGTTTTTCAGGGTGCTGAATCCAAATATGCAGTTAAAAAACCATTTTAACTGCAACAAATCAAGATTTAACCTCAATTTCTTCCGCTGATTCCGTCACCAGAATCTCCAAAAAGTCGCATTATAGACAACTCCATTTTTGGACTCTCAGAGCATGGTATTCATCGACTTGCATCCGTGGGTCCCAGCACATCTGGCGGTAAAAGAACTGGTTTGGTTCAGTCAATCATCGGTGGAGCAGTAAATGGGCTCTCCGGCTCATGAAGTAGTAATATTTTGGAAATATTTTTAAATTTACAATAAACATAAATTTAGATTTATTTTAGACTTAGGACATGAATATCTATATGTATATTTTTGTTTGTTACTGAAGCTTCAGGACCAGAGTATCTATTTGTAAGTCTGAAGTCATCTTTATTTTGATTGACTTGTAAATTTCACTCATAAAAATGAATATTTATCTGTAAGTTTGCCATCATTTTCATCTTGATTGTCATCTATTCTATTTTATCATTTTATCTTATTTTCTTGAACTCTAGTTTTTACAGCATCTCCCAATTAAGTGTCTTTGGTCCAATTCTCCACAAAAACATAGCAGTTAGCGGTCACCAATATCTGCATCTCTCCACAAACCACACTCAAATTAAAAAATAAAAATAAATGATACATGGTTTTCAATTATCTTTCTGTACTTTTATCCTCTGTTGGATACAGCGTCACGCAGCGTGATTATTTTCGAATTTTATGAATGGATGGTATTTATCATTATCATTGGATAAAAGTGAGATGATAGGTTTTTTTATTTTAAAATTTTATTTTTATAGGTTGAAAAAGCAGCAGAAAACTTTTAAAATGGGGTATTGCACAATAAATATATATATATAGCAGATCTAACAGTGCATAATGTATTTTGACCAGACAATTTATACGGGGTTAGCCGCCTGATAAAGTAGTTTCCCTATTCACGCTCATTGCTACGTGTCGAAGGGTGAATGGGATCTGGTGACCAGCATTCAATACCATTTACACTCCTTTCGCCATCCGAAATACCATACACTGTTACAAGACCGCTTCCACAATATAACGGCTACGGTTGATCGCGATCTGACGGGTACGATTTAATTGAGTATCGCATGGTTGCAATCCTCCAAGCCAAGCTCTAGCCACTCTAAAGTGCTGATCTGATATTCTTATAGACCCGATAAAGTATAAAGCCTCGTCTATAAATGGTTCAAGTCCAGATTCGAAATCCAACTATGTTTTTTGCTCATTCTTAGTGTAAACTAGGATTTTCACTTGCGGGACCAAAACTATGTAAAAATATTTTCTCGACCCGCATCAAACAATGATATTTAAAATAAAGCCACGGCTGCTATCAATCACACAACCTAGGCTTTTAAACATAACAAAACTAAGGGATAATCACCCGGCCTGAATAAAAATAATCTGAAAGCATACAAGGGTTTCCAGAGGCCTGGAAATCAATTATAAACATAGCAATATCATTCATTCAACATAAAACAATTACAGAGTCTCGCCTTGGCCGATTACATAGATTAAAAGACCTTTGTTTCAATTACAATCCACACACTATTATGTGCTCCTGAATCCTTCCTCTTTAGCCTGATTCTTCAATTAGTGGCCTCTACTCCTAAACTACCCATAGGCTTACAATTCCCTCGTGAATCCTCTCTCTCTGTCTCCTCTCGACTCCCCCTTCCAGAAAATAAATGAAATTCCATACATGTTCCATCTAACAGTTTCCTTCCACAAATGAAGGAATTCACTATATTTTAAGAAATCAAATCCTACTCTAACTAATCAATATAGCTAATTGGCTTGATCTCTATGCAGGGAGGATCACTTGCCATTTTATTCCCAATTCTGTTCAGAATTAGGCAACAAATTAACCACTTACATAATTTGAAATTAATACAATTTAAATAACCAATTCTTCCTCGAAACATTCATTAGCCACAACATGTGACCACACCATCACATCGTTGGCTAGGTCTAGATGCCCCTGCATCAGACTTCCAAGGTTAAAAATAATCATGATCTCCTGATCATGTGTTTCTGATCTGTTTCCTACTGGATCCCATACTTTGTTCAGTAGTCTATCCTTGGTTACTGTTGTTGTTTGTTGTTCTCTCTGTCTCCATACTTTATGCTGTATTGCCCCACTAGCTATGCTCTCATTGTCTGCTGCTCTCTTTTTCGTGTATTTTACTGCTTTTTGTTCATGATGACAATTTATGTTAAGCTTCCACACTTTAATTTGTAGTCTACCATTACCTTCACCTATATCATTATTTCCTGCCAATCTTCCTTCCTTATTTTGTCCTCTATTTAGTTTATTGGAATGTTGTTGTATGAGTCTCCACAACTCATCAATTTCTTTGTCCACTTCACTTCTCAGATGATGAATACTATTCTTCTGCAACTAATTGTGTTCTTGGATAAGAACATCATAATCCCTGTGCCAATATTTTTCCATATACATTTCTGAAATGTACAAATACCTTTTCCATTGATCCCCTGGAATAATTCTAGTTCCTTCTTCTAGTTTCTTATTCATGACTTCATCACTTCCTACTTCAATTCCCAGTATACCTGCAACTCCACAAATTTCTTGAAAACTAAGAATTCTTCCTGCTTTCTTAGGTACTTGGAATACCTCTTCTTCTAGTAACTTAATTTCTTCACCCCTAAGGATCATGGCATAATATTTGTCTACTTTTGAAATGTCACTTTGAGCCTCTTCTTCGTCAAGAACTCCCTGTTGTACAATAGTATTCTTGTTACTCTCATCCCTTGAACTCATCTCCAGTTCAACAATTCCATACTGTAAATTCAACATCATTCCATCCTTCTAATACATTCTGATCTCATCCTTCCTTACTTCGATATGATCCTCATAATCAACTCCTTGTTTCAAATTCACATCACATTGCCTTGTTCCTGCATATAAATCTTCACCAGAATCAATTAATTCATTAAACACAAATGTTTTACCATGTTTCCTCATTATGCCAACATTTCTAACAACTTCTTTTCCATATAGTCCTTTGCTCTGGCTTTCTTCAAGGTCAATAATCTTCAATAACTATTTAATATCTACAAAGTCTTCTATATCAACCTTTAGTAGTTGTTCTCCTCTGGCTTTAGTCCTTAATAGTTGTCTAATATCTGCATAATTCACTACAGCTATGTCTAATAGTTGTTCTTTCCTCCGCATTCCAAGATTATGTGGATTTTCCCTCTTCTAACTTCTGAAAAATCATATCTTTGCTTTTCCTTTCCCTTATGACAACATTAAACAATTTCCTTACTTCAGTGTATCCTGCATTTACACACAAAATATTAGTTTCAAAACTATGAGACACCAAGGTCTTCATAAGATTCTCCATTTGGTTTGTATTAGCTTCATTAGTTTTCCTGAGAAAAGTCTTTGTTCCATATTCATAAGAATGGATCTCTTTCTTCCAAACATTCCTTTGATCTCAATAATTGCGTTGCCATCCTCCTTTTGACTTCTCCTTTGGATGTCATCTGACTGGACATCTTCCTTCACTTGACTGTAACTTTTCTCTTTATTCTTCATATGACTGTGGGTAGTCATATTTTCACCTTCTAATATAACAATTTCCAATAATTGCTTGTCTTCCCTCAAGTTTAAATAACCTGCAAACACACAACAACTTTCAGTTTTCAGAATGCAATACCTTTCATCCTCTTTTGATGCTTCAAGCACCAATCTTCCATCATAGGTTTTCTAGATTTCAGCAGATCCTTCTTGCTATGACTCCATTCCTTTGAGTCTCTCCTTCTATAACAAATCAATATGAATTTGTTCAAGTTCCCTGAACTTGTTCATCAGCTTGCTATTCCACCTCTGTTGCAATAGCTTCCACTTGACACTTTTAGTCATTCTCCGTCTATATCTTCAGTGTTCACTTGTCTTTCTTTGTACTGCCAAACTAATCTCTTGTTCTTCATTCTGCTGCCAGTTGCTATACTTCTGCAATCTAATGCCTTCCTCAAATTCATTCTCATGTTGCTGATCATCTCCTTTAAATTGATGTTTTCTTCCATCTTTATCTTGTAGGATTAATACTTTTGTCTCCTTCATAACTCTGTGGACATAACTTCCTTGTTGTTTGTGATCTTCCATTTCACCTTCAAACAATCTCTGCTCAATTTCTTAAATTTCGGCATCATATTTATTAATGCCATCTCCCATACCTACAATCACATCATTAACTAAAGAGTTTGAACATTTACTTAACTCTATAAATGTTCGAGACATTTCATCCTTACCATGCCTAGTAACCATATCCTTTTCTTTATCAGGTTTTGAAAGCTTCATTTCTCCTTCAGGTTCCTTGAGCAATCTTTCCAAGAATTCTATTTCCATGTGAAATCTCTCCAGCAGTTCATCACAACTTCCATTCTTAACTTCATTCATTTTTTGGAAATCCTCCTGAGTTATCCTATTTTCTGCACTATCATATTGCAAAGTTCTTTGATCAATTTCATCAGACAAATTCATTTTCTTACCTTCTTCAAATACTACTATGGCATTTTCATTAGATTTCTGGTCCATATCAACTTCATTTGACTATTTCACACCAAACAAAATTTCATCTATGAATTTTTTTTTCTGCAATAAATCCACACCTTCTTCCTCTAAAAGGCATCCTCCATCATACTTCACCTCAAGAGCTTCATTCCTGTTTGTGATAGTTTCACCAGACTGTCCATCATCCTCTGCATATCCTGCAAACATACACAAACTATGATAATTAAAATCACAAGGCTTCATTGCCTCATCTGCTCCCCTTGTCAACATATCTTCGAATTTTTCTGAACTATGCCAATAGTCCATGAGATCTTTAGCTGACCTCTCATTATCCTCTTCAGCAAACATTTCACCTTGTTTTGGTCTACAAATGGAAACTTCCATTTCTGCTTCTGCTTCTCTGAGGTTTTATATCAACCACTTTACCTGTTCTTGTTGCAGCCTTCTATGCAACCTAGGCCACTTCACTGGCTTCCTCTTCAAGACCCAACCTTGTCTTTGGTTCTTCTCTAGCAACATTACTAACACATCGACTTCTTCTCTTATCTCAGTTATTTCCTTGTCAATACCCAACCTTGTCTTTGGTTCTCCTCTAGCAACATTACTAACACATCGACTTCTTCTCTTATCTCAGCTATTTCCTTGTCAATCTCTACTTGACTTATCTGTTTCCTATGGATTGTTTGAGCACCCTTCTCATTCATCTTGTAGCCTTCCTTTGAATCTTCCATATGACTTTCCATAGCCATCTTCTCTGTTATGTGACCTCTACACCTGCAACCAATCAACTTCCTTCTAAGTTGATATTCTCACCTAGCTTCTCCTCTTCCTGGTCTCCAAGTCCTCTTTCTTTAGAAATTTCACTGAGCACTCTTGCTCTCTCTCTGGTTTCTCCTCTATCCCTATCTGTTCCAAGCCTTAGCTGGAATGAGGTTCTGCTACAATCTCTAAGAACATCGAAAAGTTCTCCTACAATCTTACTATTGTAGTCCCATGCCCAAAATTGCAATTCATTCAACTACGAAAACTTTCATACCTTTTGTATCATAAATCTTTATAAGCAAAACATCCTTCTTGCAGGAAATTTTCTTCCCTTCCCCTGCTCTGATACCAAAATGATCCAACCATATGCCTGCTACACCCTCACACCTTATTGGGACTATTTCACCCTTAAAAACCTTTAAAGTTTCATGCCCTCATATACATATCGGAAGCGTTCTCATATGCTTTTGCTTTAAAAACCCAGGACCATACCATTTTACCAGAATACATAGAAACACAGGAAAATCAAACAAAACCCCGCTCCGAACGCTTTAACCAGAACTCAAATTTTATAAGCCCTCTTCTATAAATATCAGCAGATCCATCCTTTGGTCCATCACCTTCCCGCCGTCATTCCATATCTCCGATCTCCGATGTCTGATTCTTCTCCAATCTGACGGTTAGCATTGATCCTGAATATTTAAACCGACGCCAATTCTCCACCATCAATTTGCGCGTAGTGGATCTGACAGTCCATATCGTATTTTGGGCGGACAATTTATGTGAGGGTTAACCGCTCGATAAAGCGGTTTCCCTATTCACCCTCGCTGCTACGTGTCGAAGGGTGAATGGGATCGGGTGACCACCACTCAATACCATTTACAATCCTTCTGGCATTCAAAATACCATACATTGTTACAAAACCGTTTCCGCGATCCAACAACCACGGTTGATCGCTATCTGACGGCTATGATTTAATTGCATATCGCATGGTCACAATCCTCCAAGCTAGGCTCTAGCTACTCTAAATCGTCGATCCGATATTCTTACGGACCTGATAAAGTTTAAAGCCTTGTCTATAAATGGTTCAAGTTCGAATTCCAAATCCGACTATGTGTTGCACTCATTCTTAGTGTAAATTGGGTTTTTCACTTGCGGGACCAAAACTATGTAAAAAGATTTCGCCAACCCGCATCAAACAATGATATTTAAAATAAAGCCACAACTACTGTCAATCACACGACCTAGGCTTTTAAACATAATAAAACTAAGGGATAATCACCCGACTTGAATACAAAGAATCTGAAAGCACAAGGGTTTCCACATGCCCAAAATCAATTATGAACACAACAATATCATTCATTCAACATAAAACGATTACAGAGTCTGTTGAGATTTTCTGTTTTAGTGAAATAGGCAAAAATCTCTGAAGGATGACAACAATAGGGATTCAGTTCCTATATTAGCTCCAGGTTGTTGGGAGGGAGTTAATGCCTCCTATATTTGATGTGAGGGAGTTATGAGGCTGTTAGATTCTCTATGCTATATAACAGGCAATCATTCAGATGATTTGCTAAGAGTTTGTGAGGATTTCTTGATGTAATCTCCAATTTGATTAATATATTCATGATGCCTATGTTTGGTGGACGTAGCCCAGATTGGTTGGGTGAACCACGTTAAAACTGTCTCTTATGTGTTTGATCTTCTGCTGTGTGTTTTTTAATTGATTTGTTGTGCCTGAATTCCAACAATTGGTATCAGAGCATGTTGGAGCATGTTGGAGGTGTTGATTTGTCTGACTGCTGGAGGTGGAGTGCTGGCTGTGCTGGAGCGCTGAGGGAGTTTGATTGCTGTTTGAGTGGAGCAGAGGTTGCTGTGCGGTGCTGCCTGAAATACCTGGTGCGTTCACAACCTCCGTGCGCGTTGATACCTGGTGTGCTTACTATGCAATGCGCCTGAATTGTATGTCTCAATGCGTGAAGCCTGATTTACTGAAGCATTGCTGGTGCGTATTCTATAAAATTGTTGGTGCGTTCATGATTGCTGTGTGGAGCCGGTTTTATAAACTGCTGCGTAATATTATATACAGTGTGCGTTTTTTCAATTCCAAAACCTGCAGCGTGTATATGAAACAGTGAGATATATATATGTTCTAAAAAAAAAAAAAAACACTCACGGCGTATTAATATGTTTTAAAGGTTAAAGTGGAAACGCATGTTAAATGGTTACATGTATATGTTTTAAAGGTTAAAGTGGAAACGCATGTTATATGGTGGAGTAAAAGTACCATATGGTGGAGTTTTATGCATATGGTGGAGTTTTATGTGAATAATGTTTTGGGCACCATCATGACAAACGTATCATTTATTGTAAGGTGTGTTAAACATGAATGAAATGGGTAGGATTGGAACGAAAAGGATTCTAAAGAAGTGCAAACAATTTTTTTTTTTTTTTGTGCAACCGGAAGATATTTTTTCTTAAAGGCATAGGCAGTTTTTTCTGAGTAAAAACAAAGGCATTGGCAAATTTTTTTTTTTTTGCTGGTTGGATATTGGAGATTACTGTGTTTTTTGCTGATACAAGATGGCCAAAACTCAAAGTGCCCGTTTTGAAATTGAGAAATTTAATGGCAAGAATAATTTTGAGATCTGGAAGGTGAAGATGCACGATTTGCTGGTTCAACAAGGTGTGGCGAAAGCACTGTTGGGGAAAAACAAAAGGCCTCCTTCCATGACGGAGGATGAATGGGATGAGATGGATGATAGAGCTCTGAGTGGAATTTGGTTATGTCTGGCGGACGATGTCCTGTTCAACATTGTGTCAGAGAAAACCGCCGCAGGCCTGTGGTCGAAGCTTGAGAAGCTCTACATGACGAAATCTTTGACAAATCGAATTCTCCTGAAACGGCAACTTTACAGTTTGCGGATGAAAGAATGTACCTCAATTGCTGATCACCTGAATGTTTTTAATACCTTGTTGGTGCAATTAAACAGTCTAGATGTAAAATTTGATTTAGAGGATAAGGCAATAACTCTATTATGTTCTTTGCCTGAATCCTGGGATCACTTTTTTACTTCCATAAGCTTTAGTACATCAGATATCCTTGAGTTTGACGATGTTGTTGGAGCCTTGTTGGCTGAGGAGATGAGGAAGAGGTCGAATGCAGACACATCTACATCAGAGGTAATGATGGCCAGAGGTCACTCACGAGAGAGACACTCCAGGGGAAAGCATAGCGACTCTCGTTTGAAGTCCAAAGGAAAGAAGCCAAAGGTGAAGTGCTGGTATTGTGGCAAGGATGGACATCTAAAAAAGGATTGCTGGAAGCGAAAGTAGGCTGCTAAAGAAGGCTCTTCGACAGAAAAGAAGGAAGCCAACACCACGGATACAGGTTCAGTATCAGGTTCAGGTATGAGTGATGAGGTATTGTCAGTTAATGTTTCAAAACATGATCAACATTGGTTGTTAGATTTCGGGGCATCTAACCACATGTGTATACATAAAGATTGGTTTAAAACATATAAATCAATTGATGATGGTGTTGTGTACATGGGTCAATTTCTTTAGCTCATAGCTCCTAGTTACGTAGGCAAGGGGATTGCAGAAAAAGATATAGTGGTAGAACGCATGGTCGTTGTGACGCTCAGGTGCTTGTGGTGGTGGTCACAATGATCTTCGTTGGGGTGCTCATGGTTGCAGTTCTCATGGACAAAGCTATGCTCAAGGTTGGGATGTTTGTGGCAAAGGTTATGGTCAAGGCACATGCGGTATCAGGTCAAGGCACTACTCTTGCTCCTCCTATTCATCACAAGATGCTTCTTCTAGCTAAGTGCAACCTTGTGTGCACTCTTTATATTTCTAGCAAATAAAGTCTTTAAGAAGTTGCAAGCTAAGTTTTTTTTTTTTTTTGTATGTCAATTGTTGGTCGATGAAGCCAGTGTATTTTGGGAGCTTCTTTTTTATTATATGGTTAACATAGGTCTTAACAACATCATGGTCATTTACTTTTCCTATTGATCTTGTTTCCCTAAGAGAAAGACCAATAAGGCAAGAAATACTCTTTTGTAATATATTTTTGAGCTAATAAAATATTATGCTTCAAACTTTTTTTAATGTGAAATTTCGATTTAATTTTAAATTAAATTATTATTTTACAATTATAAACTTTAATATCTTTAAATTCTTATGTCAAATTAAAACGTCTAAATCAAATTTTCTAACATATTTTTTATAATAATAAATTTTAATATTACCTCAATTTTCATTCCTTTGGGGTGCCTAACAAATTATCTCCATTTCTTTGGCCGGAATGAACCATTCATTCGGGGAGCATAACAACACACCTTGCCTCATAGGTATCCATCCTCGGAATGACCCCATTCCTTTGGACCTCAAAAGGGGAGCGTAGGTGGGGTACAATTTTCCAACTTCAATTTCATTGATATCCATCCTCTTTCATAGAAATCCATCCTCGGCCTCGGTGTGACCTCCTTTGGTTAGGGAGCAAGGCAGCCTTACTGGAGGAAAAAAGGTTACCACTCATCCTCCGACGAACAAGTGGGCCAACAGGGGCTTTCTCCCAGCCTTCAGCCTTCAGCCAGCATACAATTACTCACTAAATTTCAATATACATTTAAACATTTCAAAATTTTCATATTTTGATTGCTTCTTTTTACTAAGCCCTAATACATTTGAAATATTAATTCACGAAAAGAAAGTTGATGTAAATTTTAAAATTGATGTAAAGATTAAAAGATTAAATTCACAAAGAGTACGAAAAAGAAGAAGAAAAAGTTAAAGCAAATTTTAAAAATTGATTGAAAATGTTAATTAAAAATAATATAAATTTCAAATTTTTTCTTTTAATTAAGTATAATAAAAACAATTAATATATTATGTTTTTGAAATTAAGAAAAATTAATTAATATAAATTTACTATCTTTATTTATAATATACATCTAATTATATAATTAAAATATTTTAAATATTTTAACTAACTATAATCACAATTAATAATTAATAATGTTAACATATACCGACCACTAACTTGATATTTATTATGATCCTCAATTTTACCAAATCTTTTATATGACACCATGTTAATATATATAAAACTCAATTAATTTGATGTAAATTCAAAACACTCAATTTCATGATATTATATACTTTATTATTCTTTAACCTAAACGACCACCATAATTTGAAAATCTAATTAAAAAATTAATTCATAATAAACAATATCAATCTAATTTATTTTAATTTAGGGAATTTAATGTTTTAATTAAATGGAATAAAAAATTAATATATTTATTCTTTAAATTATAAAATCAATCTGTATATTTGCTTTTAATTATATATTTACATACCATACTCTCTCTTATAAAACCCTAAGGAAAAAAACAAAAAAATCCAACTCCTTTCTTAAATCTTAAGAAAAAATTAAAAAACAAAACTAAATAGATTTCGTATTCTTTAACCTCTATTTATTGATTATAAGTTAAATTAATGATGTTAACATATACCAACTTCCTTTACGTGATGTATATGATAATCAGTAAATTTTACTAAATATTTCAGAGCTACAATATATTTGAGAGGAGTTTTTAAAGGCGGAGGAATTGTATGTAAAAAGAAGGATGTCAAAAATATCGATTTTCATAACAAATATTAATAATTTAATTATTTTATAGGGAGTGATTAAAATTTTCAAAACGAAGATCCAGTTATACTACCCTGTCTAAGTATACTTTGATATTCCAAACTTATGTGTATTAGCGATAGCGCTAACGCAGAAATCTGATTTTCCCCCAACTTATATAAATAAGCCAATGTAGCAATAATTCTGGCCCACCGATCCTAATATCGTCCACATTCCCATCTAGTCATGAGAGAGAAAATAGGTCTGTCATTAATTGAGATTGCACCTCCTTCATTGCGGAATCCAATGCAACAGCCAGAGATGAATATCAAGTATTGTTTAACGCCACCCGCCATGAGCATGAGCATGAGTGTCACGTCCCCAACTCTTTTTTTCTTAAGTTGAGCGGGTGCGGCACCGCCTAAACGACTCACCGTTTCCATGGTTAAGTGTTTTACCAACTACCCCTTCACTTTCAATAAAAACTTCACTTGTTAAATTATAATGTGCGGAATTCCATTATAACATACATGATAAACATAACAGAGAACAACAACAATCCATGTATAAAAGATCTTTTATTATATATAGAAATTTTACAACATGACCGGGAGACGAAGCTCAACCGGTGTTTTTACAATAGGGCGGGCGCCCGCCCCTGCAAGAGCGCACGGCGGTCTGCCCGAACCTCACCCAAAATACAATGAGAGCGTTCGCCCGAACGATGGGCGCGCCGTGCCACCGTGCACGCCCAACCGCATTACCAACCAACGCCCAACGCTACACGGCGTTCACCTCTAACCACGGGCGGGCAAGTCACCCACACCCTCGCCCGGTCGTTCACTCGATGGGCGGGCGGGCGCTCACCCGCGCCCAAGTTCGGTTCTACCCGCGCGCTGCCAAACGACCGTCGCACCTACACTCTGCCTGCCCGGCGCTGCAGGTGCATCTCCGTGCGACCTGCAGTTACACCGCCTTCCCCCTTCGCACTTTAAGACTTATGCGAAGACTTGTGATGAACATTGATCGATTTTCCGATGATCCAATCCAACGTTTTCCTCCGCTGTTTTATATGCGTTGTAGGAGGGGGCTGCCACCCGGCCGACCTCCACAACTTCTCCAACTCGCGCCCGATTGTATGTTGCCACACTTGGTCGGCCCGCCCTCCGTGCGGGACCGCCCCACAACCGTGTTCAACACTCCTACCCGTGCTCGGTCGGCTCGCCCATGAGTTATCTCCAGATCGTGGTATAAACATGCGATGCGCTCTCCATAACCACGCGCTCATCCGTCGCGTTATTGGAGCACTCACCATACTTAGTCGCATTTTCACTCGATGAGGGGCACGTGCCCATGCTGAGACACCAGGGCGGTACATCCTCCCCCACTGGAAATCATTGTTTCCCTCGAAAATCCTCCACATCTAAGTATCCTCCTCTTAAACCTCGCAATCTTCCTCTTCCATCTCCAAAGTGAGTCCTCTGATTCCCAACTCTCTTCTTCCGGTGCTTCCTTCCATCTGACAAGGTACTCCCGTTTCTGGTGGCAACCAGTCCCTGTAGTTCTGAAGTCCAAAATCTTCTCCAACTCCAAGCCTGGTTTGTCCACTATCCCAGCTGGTCCTCTCGGCGGTTCAGCTCTCTCTGGATGGTCTGAATCAAGGCTGCATCTCTTCAACTGACTCACATGAAAAACTGGATGTTTCATGTGCATATGGTGCGGAAGCTCCAACTTGTAAGAAACCTCCCCCACTCGCTTCTCCACATGAAATGGTCCCTCATACTTTCGTGTCAGTTTGGCGGTCGTCCCCTTGGCTGGCTGAAACTGCTCTCCGGTAATCCTGAGAAACACCATATCTCCCACACTGAACTGTACATCCCGTCTTCCCCGATCAGCATTCTTCTTCATTCTCCTTGTAGCATCGTGCAAGCGCAACCATGCCAACTCCAAGGTCTCCTCCCAAGCCTTCATGAACCTCTTCGCATGAGGACTCCTCATACGACCTGTAGTCTCAACAGTGTGTGGAGCAACTGGCATCTGTCCATTCACCAATTCAAATGGACTGTACCCCGTCGCAGAACTTTTTTGAATATTGTAGCTAAACTGAGCAATATCCAAGAGTTCAGGACAATTCTTCTGATCAGCCGTGACATAATGTCTCAAGTAATCCTCCAGAAATGCGTTGATACGCTCGGTTTGCCCATCTGTCTGCGGATGGTAACTCGAACTCATTAGCAACTCTGTCCCAACTAACTTGAACAATGTCGTCCAAAGTCTCCCTGTAAATCATGGATCTCTATCCAACACGATACTCAACGGCATTCCCCAATACTTCACCACATTCTTAAAGAACAACTCGGCAGTACGCTCAGCTCCACAAGGTATCTTTGTCGGAACAAAGACAGCATACTTGGAAAAACGATCAACAGCGACCATGATCCCATTATACCCCTGCACCTGCGGTAACTGAACAATGAAGTCCATAGAGACACTCATCCATGGTCTCTCTGGAATAGGTAAAGGCTGCAACAGTCCTCCTTGCCTCTGATTATCTTATTTGTCCTGCTGAAAAATGATGCACGTATGTACATACTCCTCCATCTCCTCCCGCATCTTCTCCCAAAAGAACCCTCTCTCCAATAATGCCAAAGAACGACACTACCCTGGGTGGCCAGCCCATGGAGAATCGTGGCACTCCTTTAAGAGGTGCCTCCTAAGACCAGATGTCTTTGGAACATAGAGTCGATTTCCAAAGAACAAGTAACCGTCTCATAGAAAGAACCTGCGTGTCTTCCCTTCCCTTATATGCTTCACTATATTCTGCGCCAAAGTATCAGTTTCCACACTTTCCTTCAGTTTGTTTTGCATCTCTTCTGACATCTGAATCCGACTTCTACTCCTTGTTGCTCGATCTTCACCCTCCAATGGTGCAAGTTGTCCCTTTCTGCTAAGGGCATCTGCTAACGCATTGTGTCTACCCGGTCTATACTTAATAGACATGTCGAACTCTGCCAAGAAGTCCTGCCAACGAGCTTGCTTTGCAGAAAGCTTCGGTTGTGATGCAAAATAACTCGCTGCAACGTTGTCAGTCTTGACAACAAAAGGCTTCCCAATCAAGTAGTGCCTCCACACATGAAGACAATGGATGATCACAGTCATCTCCTTCTCATGAACCGGATACCTCCGCTCTCTATC